>JAAGNO010031100.1:9805-27396 GCA_033439905.1 Ceryle rudis
CAAACAGCAAATCTTCTTTTGCCTCTCATCTAAATACACACCTACACGTGGGCCAAGTGTAGGAATCTAACCCTGTGGCACTATTTCTAACCACATTTACGCTGTAATGTTACTGCATTGGCAATGGTAAGGGATGCTGCCGTGGAAATATCAGGATGACTGTCGTATGTCATGGAAACTGGATCGATGCCTACAGAGCTTCCTAATCCTGCCATTCTTCAGAGAACAATAGATGTTCCTTTCAAAATCTCTGTCAGATTTTCCAACATTTTTTTTTTTTTCCCCCCTACTAAAAGTGTCAAATTCTCCTAGATATACTTTGAAGAACAAGACAAAATAGCACTAATTCATCAGTGGGCATCTGCTGACATAGACAATACAAATCACTTTTCCTGAGGAAACACCATCAGTCTGAATTGTAACTAGGTGGATTTAATTCTGCCTCTATCTTGGACTTCCACTTCACCATTTCCAAAATAAATGTAACAGGTAGATCAGTGTTTCTGTCTGGGCTTGGTGGAATTGTATGAACAAAACTGAAAGAAGTGCCAGGCCATGTGCAAAGTCATGCCCAACATTTAGAAGCAATTCTAAAAGATGAGCTCAGGGAAGAAGCTGAGATGTGATGGGCTGATGCTTTGTGCCCAAAAGAGCCAGACTGGGAGAGAAGGGCAATGAAGGTGGTTAAGGGTCTTGAGAATAAGTCTTAGGAGGAGTGACTGAGGGAACTGGGGTTGTTTAGTCTGAAGAAAAGGAGGCTGAGGGGAGACCTTCTTGCTCTCTTCAACTCCCTGAAAGGAACTTGTAGACAGCTAGGTGTTGGCCTCTTCTTCCAAGTCACAACTAATAGGACAAGAGGAAATGGCCTCAAGTTACACCAGGGGAGGTTTAGGTTGGACTTAAGGAAAAATTTCTATGCCAAAAGCGTTATCAAAGACTGGAAACAGGCTCCCCAGGGAAGTGGTTGAATCTCCATCCCTGGATGTATTTAAAAGCTGTCTGTGTATGGTGCTCAAGGATATGGTGTAGCAGAATTAGATAATGGTTGGACTTGATAATCTTGAAGGTTTCTTCCAGCCATAGTGATTCTGTGAAAATGAAATACTATGAACTATTCTCTCGCCTCCTTCTGAGGCAGCTGATTCCTCTCTCTAGGAAAGGGGAGATGGGAACATTGTTAACATTTCCCCTTCCTTTGCCTTAGGAAAATTTTCTAAGTAAATCTAGCTGGTTAATCATGTTGCATTTTTCCTGATCTTGTTTCTTGGTGATAAATTAATGTCAGAATGTTACATATTTTAATGATCTGTAAAAATAACTCAGGAGTATCCAACTATGTCAGATTTTAAAAGATGATTATGTGGTAGTAGGAATTATGCTATTGCTCAAAGCCAAGAGAAAAAAGCAACATACTTAGCTAAAATTATATCCTGAATTAACAAAATCATGTTTTAATGGTGTTTGGTTTTTTTTTTTAAAGAATCCCTGCAAGCAATATTGAAAATATTTAGCAAATACTTAAGGATATGAATTTTTTTTTTTTTTTTGCTATTATCCTGTGTTGAACACCATAATTGCTATAAACAAACTTTACTTATTATTACTATTAACATATTTATGATCTCAACCTCATATTGAGCAGGCATAGAGACTTAACCTACATCAAGTTTACTGAATCTTGGAGTATACTGAATTACAGCAGAGTACCTGGCTGGGAAGTCTGTGAAAATGGCAAATTTCCCCAGTTTATCTGCTCACTCTCCACATACATGTTTCTACTGTGATAATGCAAAAGAAAAACACTGGAGATGTGAATTCGTTGTGGGAATATCCTAAAGATACAGAGAATATTTTGCATTTTTTGCTTTTATATTTAGTCTCTAGTAAAAGTAGAAAATTGTCTTAAGTAGATGTCAGACCACTTATATCACACCAAAAAGCAACAGCAGAGCTTAGAAAAGTAGAGCTATGGGTTTGAATCACTGAAGGACAAGTAAAGATAGACGCTGGCAAGGTGGACGACTGTAGTTCAATTTCCCTCTTAATAAACTTTGAAGTTAAGTTCTTCAGCTTCTTTACTTTTGGAACATTTTTTTCTTCTGGGACCCAAATGAATCTGTGCCCTGTCCTGCCATTTCCACTCTCATCTACAACTCTGAAGTGCAGTTCTTTTTAACGTATGCTAAATTGCATATCAACTCCAGGTTACAAGAGAATTCCTGCTTAGAGCTTTAACTATGATCTTCAAACAAGTGTTACTATCAAAGAATGAGGAGAAAAAATAGGAAAGCATTCAGATGATCGGGCTCATGACAGTAGTTAGACCATCTGTGTGCTTCCTAAGTGCCGTATACAGGAGATGACCCACGTGGTCATCTAAAAACATTAGTTACACCTTCTAATGTGTTCTAATCCATTTTCCCAGCTATAATGTTTAGATGTTATAATTGATGCTGGTATTTCTTGTTATCTTGATTTTTTTTTGCCGACATTGTAAACAGGTGACAAATAGGATGTTTACAAGAAAAACATTATGTAACTGTAAAACTCATTATTCCTACCCCCAAAACAATGCTCCACTTACTTTACTAGAATGAGAAGTTACACAAGTGTTTTGGAATCACAAAAATAAGATGATCATATGCAAGGTGACTTCGTAACAACTTGAGGTATAATCCTCTCTGACAATTCGTTAACGTTCTTTTATTCATAGTCTGCTACCTGTTTTTTCCTTTACTGTTCTGAAATCTAACTGTAATTAAACTAAAGATTCATCAAAATTTTGTGCTAAGAAAATGTTGTAACTCAATGAGAGATTTCAGGTCTGGTTCAATTGGCTGAGTAGGGTTACACATGAATATTCCAGTTATTAATTTGCAAAATTTTAATGAAAAATATTTTGTCAGGAATTAAGAAATAATATAGTAAAGGCATTTCATAGTTTCTCTCATTCTCAATAAGTAGTAAGGGGGTGTAATTTTAATTAAGTGCATGATTTTTTTACAAACCTTTTATAAAGAAAAAGTTATCCAAATAAAACTTTATAACGTGCCCAGAATCTTTCAAGTTTCTTCATGGTAGAGCTACTTCCTTTATTATGGTATCCATAAGGTAAACAAATAGTTGGTTTACTGTTGTTATCCCATTATCATAATGATACATAGGATTTTACTGAAACCTTCTAACTAGAAAGTGATTATACTCTCAGACAGGAAAAATTGCTCATTACATTAATTGACCAACTTACCATTTGCATAGGAACCTAACTGATTCTTAAATGTATATCCTTTGTTCAGTTCCTCTGCAAATATCTGTCCACGTTTTGTTCACAGTGAAAATATCAACAAAGAAAATCAGTTTGCTTAGCACTGTAGCATCAAATGGCTGTGAGCAAATCTAACTTGTAAATGCTAAAATATCTCACCAAGGGGTAGTTACACAACATCATAGTCTCTCCAGATCACCTTCTGTGTTGTCCCTGAGCATTAACTCAATCAGGAAATCAGTTTCTTGGCCAGTGTTGCAGATATTCAGTTCATGAGGTTATTTATATGAGACTAGATGATCTTTAGAGGTCCCTTCCAACCCTCTACCAAAGATTCCTCTTCAGTTGGTGGTTGTCTATTGTACATCTGATGTCAAATGCTGGTCTTGCTTTTAGTTTTTAAAAACAGAAAAAAATGGTTAAAGTTTTCACTGTAAGAGCTTTCAGCTAGGAGTACTTTGTTCTTATTTTCTCAGTGTAGTGATATCTTTAATTGACTAGTTGGTTAGCAGTTTAAACTCTAAGAATCAGTTAGGAGCACTACACTTTTTCAAGTGATTTTATTTTAATACACAGTTAAAAAACCATATTGGCAAGTACTGCATGAGATATTGAGCTAATTACTTTTCCTTTTACCCCCATCAAACAGTATGATTAATAAACAATTAAATCTAAGGAATGTTCTGTACAAAACCAGGCTATATGAGTAATATTTTCTCTGCAGGGGTCTGAGAGAGGCTAATGTGAAGGCTCAGAAGAGACAGGCCACGCTAAAAATAAGTGATATAATTCCAAGAATGATATCAGACCTTTTTATGTTGTTTTATGAATAATGCAATGTAGTATTCCATTATTTATATTCTGTACAATATTTAAAGTATCTATTACAGACATCCTCTTCTGATTATCAAATTAGCTAAACCCTAATTTGGGTTTGATGAAAGGGAGATTTTTAGAATAGAAAGGCAGTCATTTTATGAATGTTCTTTAACAGGCATTGGTGATTTTTAGAATGCCTCCTTCCTTCATTATTCATTAATCAGTCAGATATGAATTCTGATTCTCACATGCATTTTTTATTTATTGTTTCCGCTCCCTAATATCATGACTGAAAATTTTAATAAGATAATAATGAATATTAGATCTGAAATAATGAATAATGCATGCCTGGTTAAAAACCAAAATCTCATAAAAATACATGACAAAACATGTAAAATTCAGGGAATCATAACGTCTTTTCTGCTATAGTAGCTGTGTGAACACTCACTGTTGCTTCATTCAGTGAATTCACCCTGTTAAGAGGTTAAAATGCAGGGATGGTGTTGAGAGTCAGGTACAAGAGGATAAGTTTCCTCTTAAAAATAAAATTTAAACATTTAGAATCACTTCACGTGGCTTTCGAGTTTTATGGGGGACTTCATTTAACATACAGTAAATTTTCTTTCCGCACTGCTCCTATGAGATGTCTTAATGCAGTTGGTATGAACATGAAACATTGCTTTGTTTTTGTGGCAAACAATTTCAAGGACACACTTAGAGCTACAGGATAAATTATTTTTTATATCAGTCTCTAGTTCTATCCTTCTCTGGTGTCGCATACCTTTTAAATAAAATCACTTTCTTCTCTAAGGGCAAAGGAAATCCTAAAGTTGAAAGGGTGAGACTCAAGTTTCTCCTTCCCTTTTGGAAATGTCTGCACCGATGAGCAGTAGATACACAGGACAAAAGGGAAAAAGAAAAAAAAAAAAAAAAGTATATTTGGATTACACGTGGCATTTGTGTTAATGTGGAAATTTGCACAATAAAAACAGTCTTCAAGAGAAGTCAACCTTTAGGCAGATTTTAATCTGCTAAGAAAGTATGAAAAATATCTCAAAGATAAATCTGATATAGCAAGAATAAAGGACGAGAGAATCCTTAATTCCCAGGCTTCTCATGAGAACTATATCAACATGTATGTAGAGCCTTAGAGGCACCTACAGCTGCCAACTGTCCAAAAGCAAGTGGTACATGCAAAAGCCACTGGTGAGGGACAGTGAGATTCTCTCTGCATATTCTCTATGATTAATAAAGAACATTGGAGGACTGATATGTCCTTTCAGTTCTACATTTTCCTTTAGAAAGTTGCTCCACTTGGAAGAGTGCATCTAACATTCTGTCTCATCCAAACAATATAGTAATTTACCTCATAATTTACTTATTTGTTGTCTGCTATGTGTCTTGACACATTAATATCACTTTTTCCACAAGGGTAGCGCAGCCATTGCAGTGTATCCTATAAACACTCCTGGAAACCAAGACGAAGACAAAGGTGAATAATACTGGATTAAAGGAATGAAAGAGAAGTTACATAGCTGCACTTTAATAAAGCTATATTCACAGCTTCACAGAATCTTACTTGAAAAATTACTTTGGTTTTATACAAAACACCATGTTCTATGTCCAGCTATAGCTAACATATTAACCCATGTTCATTCTACTTCATATGCTAAAGTATCAGAGGTTTTTTTCAATGAGTGACATTGTAAGCAACACTAAAATGAGATTTGGTCCGCAAAAATATGAGTTAATGTGCCTTGGAAAATAATGTTAAATGCAGGTATGGAGTAAGAACAAACAAAAAAAAAAAAAGAAGAGAAAAACACGAAAGGGGGAAATATTGATGCAATCTGTAAGGTATTAATAGGTAAAAAAACAAAGACATTTTTGCAACATGATACAGCTCACCAAAAATTATGTACTTTGGGAAAACGCATTCCTAATCAGAAGCATCACTATAGATCTGGAAAATGATAGATCTTCTGTTTCTGATATTGATGAGACTACGTCTAGAATAATGCCATAGATACAATTCCTCAGGACTATGAGAGAAACACTCAAGTATGTTATTAAGCAGATACTCTGCTTTCAAGGGATGCTTGGTGTCTCATTCCTATGAGCCTAAATTTACTGGTTTTATTTTGATTTCCTACAAAAATGTGGCCCATGTCATCTCACTACTAGATACACGTTCATCTATCTTCATAATGCTTCAGCCTGCTGTTATTATGAAACTTAAAATGCTTCAAAGTTTTTTACCTTTCTACAGATTTGGTTAATACCAGGGGCTGGAATATGTGAACTCAATCTTGCCACTGAGGAAATGCTGCAGTAGGAATAGGATTATTATCTCTTGTGTCTGACTTGGCTGACAAAATTTCAGTCTGCATGAAGGACAGGAATATTATTTTGCCAGTGCCCAGGAAGCCATTTAATTGGAATTTTAGTACTTTAGTGCAAATCTCAAAGGGAGCACCTGTAGCCACAAAATTTAGTACAGTATGTTCATCAATGTTAACCCACATTATTTTTGCATCAATTTATATAATAATAGTCATTAGCTGTGACGATATAAAAAATTAGAACTAATGTTGCCTAATACCATGTTTCAGATTATTCATCTTCTCTTCAGGAATGCCTGAATTTTACTGTCTTGAAAGAATAAAAAATCTTGAGGAGACACACATAAATCCAAACTCTGCTGACTCCACTTTTACAGCAAACATTTATTTCATTCTATTGTCTTTACCTTAGCATCTAGATCCTTCATCTGTGGTATGAACTGTATAAATTCATAGCAAATGCAGACTGAACTGTCTCATTGAAATGCAAAAAACAATAATGGCATTTGGATAAAATGAGTAATTCAGTCAGGATCATCATACCTTATTTGAATGCAGTCATATACTTTATCTGAGAAAACAGTTATCAGCCACATCTTCTCCAAGGAACTTGCCTGCTATTATATGGTTTGAGAGAGACTTTCAAACTACATGTACTGTGATTCATCTGCTTTCTCTTTTCCATAACCAGAAAAACCTGTTTCACTAGTAGGAGTACTAACCATGGGATTTTTGTCTTTGGTGGATAAGCAAGCATTAGGAAGTGCAGGACAATCGAAGTGAATGAGTACCTTCAAATTTAGAAACATGCAGATTTATCAATCAGAATAAAAAAATACAGATGCAATTTGAGCTAAATAAGTTTGAGGCTTCTCTTAGATGTTTACAAGTCTGCTAGGACATGTTAGCTCACTAAAATCTACATTCATGCATATCCACGTTTGCATGTGTTTGGGGGGAATGTCTTACTGCCATTTGCCAGCACGTTCTTTAAGAATGAATCTATTGTTTATACAGCAGAAATAAATATAACATCAGACCCCTCCCCTTCCATCACCAATAGCAAGAATACAACAGATGAAGAAGCCACAGAAACCAAGAGGGTTTTCCTGTGTGCAAAAACCGGTTGTCAATGAGGACAGGCCTTTAATGGCGTGATTCCCATTTCGGAAGACTGGATGATGTCATCCCAACATCCCATAGTTTGGTAGGAAGCAGTCCACTGCACACAGCAGGAGTAAAAGTGTTAACAGCCAAAGCTCACAGCAACAGGGTAACATACCAAATTCAGTTTTACAAATCTTCAGAACTACTTCTGGTCCTTTGATGGCAATATTCTCTGGACATAAAATTATTGCAACATGCCAGGAATTAAATCCTTAAACCACTGTATTACAGATTGTACAATTATATGATCGTACAATCTGCCCAGTACAATTCTGAACTTGGAGACTGTGAAAAAAAGGAATTAAGATTTTCTTTCAGTAGGTCCCATTAAATGTGAAAATTGTTGTTGAAAAAAAATTCTTATTTTGGATTAAAGAAAGTGCTGAGTCCTAGTCTGAGAAACATTATTTTCTCATTCCACATACCCACTGAAGTCAGTTTCTGTTAAGCAGAAGTTGAATTGAGTGTTGTAACATGAAACTAAATCAGTCTTCCACCAAAAAAATGTTATAGCAACTGTAATTTCCTAATTCTAAAGCTCATAGCCTGCTGTCAGTTACAGTGATGTCAAACAAAAGGATCTTCCTCAGTGTAGCTCACATTTATAGCACTGTAGTTTAATGCAGAATGTGGATGCTTTCGTGCTTTTTAACATAATGTTTACTAATTATACACCCAAGAATAGTAACAGTTTGTGCCAAAAATATGAGGTATTGGCCTGGGGAAATGCCAAAAATGCTGTACCTTGCTAACTATTGCTTCTGTTTTCAAACTGGACTCAGATTTAATGAAGCTGGAGTGAGGCATCACTGATTTCCTAAGCAACTGTCTGAAACAGTTTTAGAAGGTGGATTGTGAATTCTACATCATGTATTTTTAGAAATGAAGATCTGTTTAACCTTCCTTCATGACCTTACCTTGCACATGCAGTGGGCCACTTCCAGCATGGTGAAAGACAAATCCTGACTATGCAATGCCCAGATCTTTAAATCTTTTCTTTGACCCAGACAATGGGGTTTGAGAATATTTAAGCTGCTACGTTTCACTGACAGGGAAGTTTATATGGAAAACCTTCCCCTTGATTCCTACTCAGCCTGATTTAATCAGATTCTTTTTCTCCAGACTGAGCTTTGGAGAAATGGGAAGGAAGATCTAGAGGAAGACAATCTCACAAGTAAAGCCCCTGACTTTGCTAAGACATAAGTTCATGTCTTTACAACATGATTTTAGGTGTTAAGTAAACTAAAGGCATAGCTACAAACATCACTCTTGACAAGACAGTGTCATATATGAAAACACTTGAATGCCAAAGATGCTATCTCATATATATTAATTTCAGGTTTTAATTCAGTTATGATTAATAGGAAGCGCACGGAAGCGTGACTGAAGCTCCAGCTGAGTATACACAAGTAGCTCAGCAAAAGAAGGTCAGGATGTATTTATTCACAACTATGCAAAACAAGGAAAAGTGTTAGGCAGTGTCTAATACAGACAGTGAACGTTTGGGGACTGAGTCAGCTTTAGACTCGTGGGGACTATGCTAGCACCTGCGGTAAAAGATTGTCCTCTTCACCCCACACACTGCACGACTTGCATTGCTATCTGGCTTGGCATGTGTCTCCTCCTAGTTTCGGATTGCCCTGGCTGCTTTTGGTTAGAAGATGATGGAAAAGGATGTGAAGCTTAGAAAGAAAGAGCATATATTGGGTGAGACTGAACAGTCGCCATCTTGTCCTGCATATGTCTGAGCAGTCTATAAACATTTAAGCTATGTATATAAGTACCTTAACATTTTTAAGGTTTATATATGGTTTAAAAAACATAGAAACTATTCTGCAGTAACTGCTTTCTTGAATATAAAATGATCTATTTACTAATAAAGGAATGCATCTATGAAGGAAACAAAAAGCAAGTGCTCTGAAAACAATGATACGATGCTGCAGAGGAGCATTTGGTTTGTTATATTATGTGAGTAAGGGAATGTGAAGTTGTGTTTACCAAGTTTTTCTTCTCTGTTTTTTTCTGCCCATCATGTAGGCAGCAAAGGTTCATAAATCCCCCCCCCCCCCTTTTTTTTTCTTAAAATACTGGTTTGCATTTGTCATTACTTAATGGAAATAAAAATTAATCACTTCATTGTTTTGCAAGACCATATTAAAGATATTTTGGAGATCCCAACTTCAGTGTGATTTACAGATCCAGACAGTTCAGTAATGTGTAAGCAGCGAAACTTCACATTGCAGAAGCAGAGAGTGAAGCTTGGTAATTACTACCCACTCTCAGAAGTGCACTGTTATCGTCCCTGGGGAATATTGCCCTTACAGAGCCTCCTTTTATGTTTTCCAGCTGGGAAGGAGAGTTTGCCCTTTTCATGGGAAAAAAAAAAATCTAGCACCCAGAGCTTGAAGACCTTCTTGTCCATCTTAGGGCTTTTAGCAGAACCACCTGCACAGCACCTAATACCTTCACTCAGTTTCTACATTAAAAAGCTATTCTTCGTCTCCCCTGTGGGAAACAATTTATCCACAGTCAAAATTTGTATTTTGTCAGTATTATCCAGACGTGCAATTTCATATTTATTTTCATATCTCTTTTATGCAGAAGTTCATGTATTAGCATTGCGCTCAGAATATGCAGATGTTTTGTGTGATCACCAAGTACATATATTACCGAGTTGTTTTCAGAAGTATCATAACAATTTCCTTGTGAAATATAGAAACAACACTGAAATTAGAAGCCTAAGAAGGAATTACATAATTAAAATGTCAGTAATGACTTATCTTTTAGAAAAAGTATATAAATCTTTGTTTTTACACACATATCATTGCATTTCACCGGTAGTTACTTTTCCCGGGAGTCACTGTAATAATTAGAAAGATTTGCTGCATACATAGAAAAATAACTTTGGTAGGTAAATTCCCTCAACAGGATTTATTTTAATAAAAGAATCAGACTGAAAATAAACACTTTCATTTTATGGCACAATTGCTACCAGTGACATGTTACTGCAGGGAACTCTGATTTCTTTTTACCCTAGCATCATAGTTCACTGCCTGCCCCTTCTTGGTTAGTATGTGCAGTACTCTAAAGCTGCTCAGTATATTAAAAAAAAAAAAAAAATTGCTCCTTTTTTGTTGCTACTCAGTAATTTAGACTTTTTACTTACATTTTGATGGGCTTAAATTATGAAAATGAGTAAAGTTAATCTCGGAGCGCTGGTTCACGAGGAGGGTATGCAGAGGTAGACTTACATGGCCATATACCTGAAGACATATGCTTCTTCTGGGCTTCTTTAAAGGAATTCATGTCAGCAAGTTATGTGGTCACATTAGGACAATGCTGTGGTCAAGTCAATATGTCCTGAGAAGAGGTACCAGTATGGGCTCCACTGTAATCCACAGGATGACAACACTACATCAGTCCTAGGGTTTCATCAAATCTTTCAGCTGATGGAGAGGTAATCCTTGCAATTTTGTCATTGGGCACCACCGTTAACTTTGGTTCTAGCAATATCATCTTTTCCAGTGGCATGTCTTTTAGGTTTTCTTATTCAGATAAAACTTTTGTATTCCTGAGAGTGTGTTTTAGTGTGGATTTTTTTCCAGTATCTAGCTGATCACTAGCTCTTGTAAAACTGAGGGTGATGCTTCAGATGAAGTTGTCAGGGACTGTAGCTAAGGCTCCCTACAGAAGATATCATGCTGGGGCTGTACTGGAACTTCCACATAATTTCAGCTGTTCTACCTATCTTCCTGATATGGCAGTCTGAATATCTTTAGTACCAAGTGCTGTCCTCTGCCTCTTGTCTCATCTTCTGTGACAATCCCTTCCTTAAACGCTTGAAAAAGTCTGTCCCTTGGGGATGGATGGTCCAGGAGTTGGCTTCAGATGCAACTGTCATGTGAATGGTGAGGTTGAGCCCCATAATCCCTCTTGACTCAAACAGTGGGATTACCCTAGTCAACAGGGATGTCAGGGAGACAGACTTGGCTACTTCCAAATACTGTAACTTTTCACTGAATTTGAAGCATTACCCTCACTGCTAAATGCCAATTTAAGACTTGCCTAATATAGAAATGAACTGTTCATGCTAATATTAGGAGTTAAAAAAAAAATTAAGTATGATGCTATTCACTCACTAAGTGGTATAGAATGCAAGGTGTCCTTTGTTAAGTACCTGCACAGCCTGCTTTCTCACTTCCAGATCTTCAACAGAAATCAAACACAAAAGATTTCCATCCCTAGAAAGTGACTTCTGTTCAAACTTATAAATGATTGAAGGCTTTTGGTAAAATTGGGGCCTCTTTGCATTCTAATGACAAATTCTACCAGTGACTGCTGTATCATTATAATATCATAAATTACAGATGTAGTTAAGGCACACCTAATGCTTTTAAGGCTGTATTCTGTCAATCAACTTAACATAGTTGTGTCATGCAGCATGCTTTAAACATCACCCAAAGGAGTTGGTGAAGCAATAGTGACAGCAATGAATCCTGTTTCACTCACAACCTGCAAATGGGAATAGTTTGGGGAAGAACAAGTGAGGGAGAGCAGTGTATTCTGTGTAAAATATGGCAATGGATGGGGCAGAAATACCCTAAGGAAATTAGGAAAGGACAGAAGGAATCCGAGGTCACCCCGTTGGAGCAGGCAGGAATAGCTGAGTTATGTCTTATAAACTGCAGAGTTGTCCTTGTTTAAAGTCCAGGGAGAGAGGCTTGAGAGCACTGAAGAGGTGAACCAACCTGATAGTGGTGATGACCCTGAATTTAGGTGCAAGAACAGGTGTGATAGAGGGTGAAAGCACGAGAGGCAGCTCCCCTTCACTCCTGCTCCCCAGTGCTTTGTACTGGGCTGTGTGGGGAGAACAGAAATAATGCAGACACACTCTTGACTGCTACACACTTGGCTGACATAATCTATTTTCAATAAAATGTAGACTGTTCTTACATGACAAAGAATGAAAGAACACTGCATTGAGGGACAATTAAATGGAACATGAGCACATCCTTAATGGATTCCCTGAACAGGGCTGCTTTACTTAGGGCACATCAGTAAACTCTTTTTTTATTCCCCTTCTATTTAAAAACAAAACAAAACAAAAACATGCACAAAAAACCACCCAACTTGCATTCAATACAGAATTGCATTCTTTTATGTTGTTAACACATTTCTGCTTAATGTATTAATTTATAGAGTTTTTGTATCCACCGAGTATATTACAAAGAATGAATGGAGTTTTGGGACCTTGGCAGTGAGGGAAGAATAATTTACAGGAGGGAATGGCTTGTAGCAGCTACATACTTCAGAGTGAGGATCTGTCTCTGAACTATTGACTGGAAAAGAATGAACTGATTATTGTGAGGGCAATCAAGGAGTACAGAGAAAACAAGTCTGTAGGAGAAGATTGCTATTAGTTGGGAATGAAGAACTAGAGTTGCAGTAGAAACAGACGTGAATGTATAGAGTAATTATCTAGGATAAAAAAAAAGTGGTTATGCCAGCCTCTGTGAATCTAAGACTGACCCATCTTTCGAGGCTAGGAGAACTGTAAGTTTTCATTTTTTCATCTTTTTTACTTGACAAAAATACAGGTGTTGACTTAACAGATAGACATCTATGCAATATAGACATTTTTTAACACACAAATTGGAAGAATAATGAAAAGTAAAAAGCCCAATCCTAGAAACTAAAAAAATACATTAACTGGAAGAAGGAGGAAACTGTCAGAAACTCTTATCCTGGGAGAAGAATCAGGAATCATCTATAGCAACGACCAAACCTGAAAACCTTGCCCAAAGAATTTGCAAGGATATGCCAGTGACGGGCCACAGAATTCAGAAACGCTGAGATACAGAATATTCTTTAAGCTTATACCTGAAGTGGTACTGCTGCTGTTCAAAGAAAAGAAAAAACAAGGGTGTCAGAGAAACCCAGAATAAGCATAAAGGAACCTTTGAAAGACAGTTGGAAAATAAGTACAGATCCTACTAAAACTTGAAGCTAGTCCACGTGCCAAGTGTCAAGATGCACGCTTGAGCTAGACCAGTAACACAGATACCCAGACTGTTTCAAGCAGTACTGGAGATGCATAGTTGTAATTAGCCAAGGTTGTGCTATTCTTTGTAGGCTGTGTCACTCCTGTCTGCCTGGATTTGTACTGTAATATTTTCTCCTAGTTTAATTTGATCTTGGTTATATAACTATTCTATCCAGTGCAAATTACGATTTCAGGGGATAGTTGCACATCTCGGCTGCATATGGAATGTGTCAGTCTTGATAAATTATATTCTCCTGTTTGTATTTCTGAAGCTAAAATTCAGACCCGCTAGAGTAAAACACAAAGGGACGACAACAGGTAATTTTCTTATCTGCCCTTTGCTCTCTGATTTTTCTTACTTCATAAGTAAAGTTAACATTGTGCTCCAGTTCAAATACAGTTTTTGTTTGTTTTTCAGTTTTTAATAGCTAATAATGAAGGAATTAGTTTATGAGGGCTCCTGCAAACAAGCTTCCCAGGTTTTCCATATGAGTACATGGCAGTTTCACCTTGGCTTTTTAAAACAATAAACTATAAAAATACAGTAAAAGTTAGCTTTCACTAGCCAATTTGTTTTTCACTTAAAAATGCCACACAGAGCAATTTCCACAGAGCAGGTGACAAAAGTTCCATGGCTTCCCTTGCTTGCCTCATCCATGCCAGGGCCTGGGAGAGCCAGCTCACTCTTCCTTCAGATATGGGAAGAGTTCCCTCCATCTTAGAGCTTCCTGCTCCTTTCTCTTTTAGCTTCCTATGGTGAAAATGTGCTGGTCACAGGACCAGAGCTTTGCCTTTAGGAGAGCAAGAGTTCAGCTGTTGATGGCTGCAACAGCACGATGTCAAGTACCAAAAGAACCCTCTTCTAATTGGTATTGGTATTGTTTGTAGTGCATTTCTTTGCTGCTCCCACTATTCCAAGGATTTTTTCTTTCCTTTGTTGCTTCTGATTTCAGAAGATTCTTTAAAAAACAATTTTAAAATGTTCATTTATTTTTTATCATAGTCTTCATTTAAACTCCAGAACAGTTTCAGACAGCTGCAGCTTGGTATTGCCCATGACTAAGTGTTAACCTTCATACTCAGGCAGTTTTCCTTAAAGTTGCAGTGATGCTTTCTCATGATTTGACATATATATTATTAGAAGCTGCAAAACAGACACCAGAAAAAAAAAACCAACTATCCCTGAACCAGTTTTTGGCTAGAGTATAAAATTGTCAGGCTGAAAAGAACAATTGTCTTAGGCATGGGGATAGGAAGAAAGCTGTTGAACCCACATATAAACAGATACTTACTGAACAAATAATTTGTATTCTGGGGTTTTTATTCATCCAGGGAAAAGATACTGTGGGTAGGGAAGAGTTTCAAGTGAAGCTGTGTATACTGCTTATGGAGTCTAATTCAGTGACTCAAGTAATTGTTAGCAGAGAAGAATTGATAGTTAAAATTAGATAAAACAGCTTCTGTTGTATTCATTCAAACAGCATTGTGCAATAGACTCCATTCTGCACTGTCAATTAACTTCAAATTTAACTCCAATACTGAGCCAAATCTCAATTAGTAAAGTAGAAAATCTATTAAAAATACATCACCTGCACAATGTCTCAAAGGAAAGTTAAATGTATGTTTTGAAAAAGTCTTTACAAACTATATCTGTAAGAAGAAGCAATGTACATGTGGTACTGTTTTCACCAGTAAGTTTTGTCACACCAGTCTTGAAGATCATAATGCCCAAGGTCAGTATTTTGTTATATTGTCCTTTAATGCCCCTATTCCAAGAGAAATAATTATGCAGACATTTGTTATTTCTTTTTCAAAGGGGCAGACTGAGGAGTTCTTTGACAACCTAAAATGTAGAAGAGGAAAACAGATGCTAAAACAAAAAGGAACTTCAATCATTTGACTACCACCTGTCGAAATAGATTAGTATTTTTTCCCCTGTTCTTTTAGGCTTCCCAAGATTAACATATTATGAATCCATTGATAGAAGATTATGCATTGCAGTCTATGGTAATGCTGAGACTCTGTTTTTAAGTAACTTCCATCACAGTGAACAATCTTTTGCATAAAACAGATTGCACTTCTCTTGCAGAGGTTAGTCCTGAACTAAATGTTTCCATGTCTTAGAATGAATCTTTAATTCATGTCCTTATAATAACTTCTGCAGCTCATTTATGTTTTGTTAATTTTGTTTCTTCGTTGATACTTTGATCGTGATTGAGGAATCCCTACACGATTACAAAATTGGTTCTTAGTTTGCTGTGTTGTCTGACTCCCTGTGAAGTATTTATACAGAAACTGCTGCCTAGAGTCAAGAGAGGCTGCAGCAGCTAATTGCTACCAAGGAATCTAAACCTGTGTGAAGCATCTACCCTTTTGCTTCCAGAACCATGGGTAGTGAGGCAGTGATGTAAAGAAATTGTATTCTAAATCACAAGCTGGAAATACCAAGAAATGTTTTCATCTTTCTTAAAAACTGGGCACTAAAGTCAAGTTTAGAATGGTACCGTTAAGAAGTGCAGCTCTGGGTTCACCCACACATCCTTAGAAGACACAAAAGATGGCTTCATCCTCTTCCAGTTTTTCACTTTCTGGATAGAGTACAACCATGAAAGCGATTATTGTCTAGGAAGGCCTATGTGACTTGTGATGTGGCTTGACCCTGGACATCAACTAGTCACCCACACAGCTGCTACCTCCTCCCTCCTTCCCTTCCATCCCCTGTTCAATTAGCAGACAGAATAGGAAGAGGAGTGAGAAAACTTGTTTAAAGGCACATTAATAGGTGATAAAGACAGTTTAATAGGTGAAGAGGAAAAAAACAAGTGATGAAAAGGCAATCACTCAGCCATGTTCCACAAACACACCAATGACCCGCCAGTCATCAAACAATGATCTCCTTGCAAGCTAGAAAACTGCCACCTCCTTTTTCTTCTACCTCAGATTGTATTTCTTAGCATGATATAGAATAACCCTTTGGCCTATTCAGTTCAGCTCTCCCAGCTGTGTCCCCTCCCAGCTTCTTATGCATCCCCAGCCTGCTCACTTCAGGAGGGTAGAAGCAGGCCAAGAAACAGCAAACCTTGATGCTGTGCAAGCATTGCTCGGCAATAGCCAAAACATTGCTGTATTAACACTGTTTAGTCACAAATTCAAAATACAGCACTGTATGGGTTGCTCTGAACAAAGTTAACTCCATCTCACTCAGACCCAGTACTATCTCCACTCTGGATTACAGTATCTTTTGCATCATATTCCAGTCTTACACTATCTGATACATCCTCATCATCCACTACCTCCCTTCTGTCCTTTGAGATATACACAGATATCGCTCCTTTAGTTAACAGTCCATCCCCATCAAATGTTCAACAAAAGTTCATCCAAGAAAGCCCGCTGAGATCTCTACTCAGATGTCCATAACAGTCTGTTCAGTTCATTCAGTCCAGGACTTCAGCTCCATCTGTTATATTGGTTGCTTAGGACAGGAAAGGCAATGTGTTGGGTTGTTAGGAACCAAAACTAGCTTGGGTCGGATCATTATTGCATTTATCCGGTTTCTTATGTCATTCATCTTCCCTTGTTTCAGGTGGTTTCGGGTGTAGTGTAGGAGTAGTACAACTACATGCAGGAGAAACTTATTTAAAAGGACAAAGACATCACACATCTTCAGAGAAAATATTTCACTAATGGCAATGAGGAAGCTGTGGGAGACAATCCTCATCTTCTTCCTTCAGCACTAGCAATAAGAGTAGAGAAGACAATGAGGGAGAAGAGGCACAGATATGGTCTCTTAAAGTATGTGTAATTTCAGCTCTGCAAACCAAAATCTTGGTGTTATTTCCTTCCCTCCTTCCTGCCCTGCCACCTTCCCTCTGTTTGCCATTCCTTCCTTCCTTCCTTCCTTCCTTCCTTCCTTCCTTCCTTCCTTCCTTCCTTCCTTCCTTCCTTCCTTCCTTCC
>JAAGNO010031101.1:0-124367 GCA_033439905.1 Ceryle rudis
CAGGCGTTGCCCTCTCCTGCACCGCATCCCGGCCTCCTCGCCTCGCTGCCCCGGCGCGGTTCGGACGCTTTGCAGATGAAAGATGGGCCCATTGGGGCAGCCAGCGGCGTGTCCCGCTGGTAACGGGGTAAACTGGCATCGTCCCGAGGGGATCAGCTGGACAGTGCTGATTTAAACCGCCCGAGCAGCCAGCGCTAGGAAATCCAGTCATTTTCCATGCAGTCACATTCCCAGCTCTGGGAGGGTGGATTTTTTTTTAGGTGGATTTTTTTTTTTTAGCGGTCTTGAAGGAATCTGGGCTATGACAACAAAGACTCTGTCTTGGCGGTGCTACATTTAAATCAGGCCTTGTTAGAAATGCCCGGGGCTGGAGAGGAGCCTCCACATTGTGGGTACAGATGCTCCATTGTGCCAGGAGCATCCTGACCAGGTGTTGGGATGGGCTGGGATGTCCTGATGCTATAAAGGGGAGATCAAGAGCTTTCATAGCTAACAACCTCCTGCTGCTTTCAGTGCTGTGCCTGGATGTGGACAGAGGGAACGAAAGACAATAGCCTGCAGAAGCAAGTTGGTTGGCTGTGTGTACAAGGGAAGGAGTTATCAAGGGGGTCTTTCCTTCCCTGCAGACATTTCTTGTTGCTCCTTCTCAAAACCTTTTTGTTCATTAAACAGAACAGTTGGCGTTTTCCTCCAAGTGAGTTTAAAACTGGATTGTTGGAATGCAGGATTCATACGCATGGCTGCAGTGGTCTGTTGCTGTGGCTACTCTGAACCAAACTGTCATTTTATGCAGGTCTGTGTGCGGTACAGCTGCAGGTAACACAGATACCGGGGCGAGTGCGTCTTCTTTATGCCCACATATGGGGATACGTTGGGTCGCGTCCTCCTCCACATGCTTTAATTTTAGTTGCGTGGTAGGATCCTGCTCTTTCCTCTTCCAAAGCGGTTTCCAAAAGTGTAATGGACAGTGTCATGTGAGATGACAGGCTGGTCTTATTCGTGTCGCTGGTTGGCATTGGAATCATGGGAGTTTTTCATTGGGGAAGAAAGTTAAATGCATGGGTGAGTGTGCAGAAGGTATGAAGGTCCTTCTTTAAATTTCTGCTCACTTAGCATCAATTAGAATTTATCTGCCTGCCTCCCTTATATTTTTTTTTCTTTTTGACTGTCATTTTATGCTATTGTGCTGCAGAGCATGTGAACTGTTCAGTGGCATCCTTCCAGAGCAGTGACTTCACTGTCCAGATGTCTCGTTCCACATGGCAGTGACCCTTTTCCTGGTGACGTCAAGATTGATTGATATGTTTATTTATTTATTTTGCCTTTGGTGTGTGTGGGCTTCGGGCCAAGTTTCTTAGTATTCAGGCAACATCATTCTGCTCTGTCTGCTCCATCCCTACAAACAAACCAGCTCTCAGAGCACTGTGTTGGACCTTTATCAAAAGCCAGTTACTTAAGCATGGAATTATGAACTATTTCCCAAACGGCCAGACACAGTCTGCCTGTTACAGGGAGAACAAGAGAGTAGACTAGAGAAATAAGGCTGTATATTTTAGGAGGGCTGAAATACACATAATCAGGGAATATGTAAACTATGAACACCTCAAACAGTGAGGAATTACTGACATTGGTAGGTCTATGGCAGAAAAAAACCCCAAACAATAAAATAGAATTCTTTCGACTTTCTCAAAGGGTACAGATTTATTCTCCTTGTACACTTTTCTTCCTCCTAACTCTTTAATTACTTCTTCTGTTACAATTATTTGTGGTACAAGAGAATCCTTAGATGCCTGTAAGGGATGGGACTTCTTCCACAGCGCATGACAGAGATGCTCTCTACCACATCCCTAAAATCTTACAACTATAAAAAACACCATACAAGCTAAAATAGAGGCAAAAATGTAGATAAAAATGAGGTGAGAGAAGGTAGCATATAATCCACTTTCTCACCAGAGGCTGAGGCAGCAATAGGTAAAGTCACTTGCTGTAGGAAGCATCCGTGAAAGAGGCAAAAATTAAATCGAAACTTCCCATTCCAGTCCCTGAGGTGGGAGTCACCCTCCCTTTCCCGCTGGCACCCCCAGCTGCACAGAGCCCCTTTGCACTTCCCAGCAAAGGGTTGTGCCATGTTTTACAATTGGCTTATTCTCCTCGACAGTGAGCCTTTGGGAAAATCAAACCGGTTTCTGTTTGTTGTACGCAAGGAGGAAAACTCAAACCAAAACAAACCTCCAAAAAAATATTGCACAGACTCAAAGAAATGATGTATTAAGCATCCCCTAAGAAGGCTACCAAACTAGCCTACTTTAGCAATCGAATCCAGTTTACATGTCAGAGCACTCCAAATCAATACTCAATATATCCATCATTGCTTCCTGCTTTACAGGGACCAGTTGCTGTGAAGAAAACATTAATTTTTTAAAAAATAGTTCTAACTTAAATACATCTAGATCTTTAGATTGGCAGATAAGCCTTATTTCTCTAAGACATCTTGTAGAGGCATGTATATTCAATTCCAGTAAACAAGTATAATTAACTTGAAAGACCAGTTCTAGTACATTTGAATGCAACCCCAATAGGTACTGTGGCTTTCATCTCCCCGACGGGCAGAGTCTTCTCTTCAGCAGGAGCCTGGGAAATCTAGGAACACGTTTCTGATGTGTTCCACTCAGTCATGGAAGCCAGTGGTCTGGGGTGAAGGCTCCATTGGTACTAAGGGACAGGTAGGGACATCGCTACTCATTCTGGTGTAAATGCACGTGAGGAGCAATCAGGAGGACGAGGGAAGAGTAGGAACAAATTGCAGGGCTTGGCTCTGGCTGTAGCTCTCTGTGGGTCACAGAAAACCCCAAACGCCTCTGTGGTAATTCCCACAAGGGAGAGAAACAAGCGGTTATTTCCTTGACTAACACGGCTATTGTAGTCGCTGTTGCTATTAGCTAACCTTATTAGTCAGACTCAGTGTGAGGTCAGGGTTACCCACGGCAGAGTGGGCTGCGTGTCAGTGGGGTGAGCCAGGAGATACTGTGCTCTGACTGTAGCACAATGAATCAGATGCTGGAACCATCTCAAGAGGAGCCCTTCCGGCTACCAGGACCTAAGGGAACAGACAGCTAACAGCATCCTTGCATACACATCCAAGCCCCAGGCCACTGAGGGACCTCTGTGTTGCGTAGCAGGAAAGGGAGACCTGCAGTTGAGGCAGAGGCTACCCAAGGCTCTGTACGTGCCCAGATCTGAGGGGTGCCAGGCTTCACCACCCCATGCCTTGCAGCCTCTTGTCTGGCTGTAATGAAGTAGTTCAGAAACTCGGAGGACTCCCCGGAGCAGCGCTGTCATCAGGCAGTGACCCAGGGACACAGGCAGAGACATTGGTTCTAGCAGTGTGCGGCTCTGTCTGCATGTTATTGCCACTCTCATTAGGCAGAGAAAAGAAAAAAAAAAAAATGCAGGGACGTAATTCTGGCTCCATGAAAGATGCAAGAAAAAAAGATAATTGTCATTTGCCAGAGGAAAAGAAAGTGGAAAAACAAGTACATTTATAAAATATTTTCTAACTCTTACTAGGGTGTTTCAAACAGAATGGGAATAATTAAACCCCTTAGTCAAACTGATCCTGCTAAGTCTGATAACAGATTGAATTAGACAAGTTTAAAACTAGCGTAACCAGTTTTAATGCCTCCATGCTGTGAGAATGCGTGTGCTAGTGCAGGGCTCTGCAGACACGGCTTCAGCGGCTTCGCTGCGATTTGTGTCAGTTGACACTGCACGCCATTGACATGCACTCTGAGGGAAGCCAAACTTACTAGCTTAAGTTACTTTAAAGCAAATTGAAATTACACCCAGAATGGCCAAAGAAAGAATTTTCATCCGTTTAACTAAATCAGTTTAACAAAACGAGCACATGCATTGATTTGAAATTGGTTTTTGTTACACAAGGCTTCTTATGTAAGCGAGATCCCCGATCCCGATTGCAGCAGCGTGAAGATACGCCTACACAGAGAGCTGCCTTTGGAAGCAGAGACTAAGGAGTACAAGTGCCATTACTCGCTGGTTTAGTTGCACGGGAGAGAAGATATCACAAAAGCAGTAGGGTATTATCTTTATCAATCATAATACCCGTCGGTCTCTTTATTATTGCGCTTCTGAAGTCAGAGAGACTGGTGTATATAAAGGGAGATGTCAAAGCAAAGATGTCACCTTAAGAGTTGCTTCATCCCGCAGGACCGGCCATGGGATGCTCTCCCAGTTGCAGCAGTCTATCCTGTCCATCCAGTGCAAACGGCTCAGACTTAGAAGCTGTGAGTTTGCAGTGGATGCCAGTAAACTCTGAGATAACAATCTCCCAGGCTGCTGGTGGGAGCTATAGATTAGAAGTTGCATGGAGTAGCACACGGACAAGGGAAATTTTGCTATTTCATAATTGGACGATTGACTTTGTTACCGCAGGAACACTCCTGTAACACGGCTTCCTTTGTAACAGTGGGTACCCTGTAGGAATGTCTGCAAGCTTCGAAGTGTTTCTGGCTGTCTAACAGATCAGTTCTTGAGTTGGAAATCTCTTGCTTTCATTTGCTGTAGCTGTTGCTCTCTGTTGTCTTTCTGCTGGTGGGGATGTACGTGGGATGTACGTGTTCTTCTCTCTCCGTGGCTCTCCTGGTTTCCATGAGATAGGTGAGAGGAGAAAGCTGTTCAACCCGATTGATTTTGCAGAAGTTTTGCAAGGTGTAGAACTCTGCTAAGGGGGTGAATTTGGATTGTTTTCCCTCAAAGCCTTCCAGAGGGCAACACCAGAAGGGACCATAGGCCTTGTCCTGTTAGGATGGCCAAAAGCCACTGAGAAGGCCAAGATCAGGGATTTGCTAGTTGCTAATTTTCTAGCTGTCGTAAAGAATGTTAAGACTGTTGGAAGTTGGAGGACAAAGCTTGTAAAAGGAAAAAAACCCAAACCAAACAAACCAAATGAGCAATAACCCCATGGAGGAAGAGGATAATCAGGCCCAGAGGTAATGTGGTGGAGAGCTGCTGCTGCTGGCGTATCTGTGCTTCTGAAATATCTGTGGGAGCGGCATCCCGTCCTCCTTGGAGAGTGCCACATGTCTTGATAATTGTGCTTTGCTGGTTGTCTTGGCACCGTGCAGTGTCTCTGGATTCCAAGCCCGGTCCTCAAAGGACTGCAGCATGGCCAAGTGAGCACGTAGAGCGAGAGTTCAGTGAAACATGAATTGGTGTAACTTCATTCATGTGAGCTCCAGACGGGCTCCTCTTGAAACGTGTGTTGCCGCAAGGGCAGCGAGCTTGGCGTTCTAGGTACAAGTCGGAGTCCGTTGTCACTCTCACTGCTGAAGCTCAGGAAGCTGGAAAGGTGCCACAAAGCCAGTTTTGTGGTGACTGGGAACAACGGTGCCAAGCCTTCTTCTGAAGGGAACCCAGGGTCTCTGCTAGCTGGCATGGAGAATGGGCAGTCCAGGGGCTGAGGGCTCCTGCTTGCTTTTCAGATCGGTGATTGTGCAACTGAGGGAAGTTCTTTTTATTTTCTATTTATTTTCATTTCAACAGCTCCTCTGTTTTGTTTTCCTCAGCTCAGGGAGAGGGACAGGATGGAAGGGTCACACCGCGTGTTTGAGTCAAGAGCCTGTGAAATGATACATGTTTGTGATGACAAAACACCTTCAGTACCGTGATGCCATCAGCACTGATTGGTCAATTAATCATTCATTTCTGGTGGACCCTTTAGGTAGGAAAGTGTGGTGTTCCAGCACTGGGCTCTGGGGGGAGGAGGGTGAGAAAGGAGAGCAATGTGCTGCCACCACACACACCGGGGACCTCTCCCAGCTTGTGTGAGGGAAGCCAACCATTGACCTTCATTTCATTACTCCTCCCAAAGATAGGAAGGCAGTGCAGGCTCCTGGAGGCCTGGGGCTTTTTGGTCTCAGTGGCATCATCAAGGCTGCTCTCCAGCCTGGTCAGGGAGGACGGATGCAACCGCACAGTGGAGAATCCTTCTCCTGGAGGAGCTTGGACAACGTGTCTGGCAGCTTCCCCTGGCTGGCCTCCCCTGTGCCAGTTGTCCTGAGGTGGGAGCACGTTGCACATTTTAGTGATGTAGCTTCTGTTACTCTGGGTGCTGCTTTTGCAGAGGTTTGCACCATCAGCTGGGCAGTTCAACTTTGACCTGTAATCACTGGCTAAGGAATAAAGCACTGTCTCATCTGCTAATGCACAGATCAGGGCACTGTAAATTCCGCTACAGCTCCCGAGTTAGTTAAATACACGTGGGGGATCTTGCAAGACACTTTCTTCTGTTAAACAGTATTTTCTGATTTGTAGGGCACGTATCCTGGGGTGACTAACACAGGTACAGGAGCTGAGAGACCCTCTTCAGGTCACGCAGCAGCTATAAGGAGGCCGAAGACTTTCAGTTTGGTATTAGAGCTTAACGGGGTAACAGATGAACTCAGAATGGAAAGTGTGTGTGCTGGATTATTTGAGGCTAGGAACAGATGAAGGCTGAGACCTGTAACCAGAGCTACAGGAGTAACTTTGGGTCCAGAGGCAGCTGTCTCTAGGCTGCACCCGTTCTGGTTCACATAGTTTTGTCAGGTCAAACCTGCACGAACCCCTCCTCAGATGCAGGCAGCTGGTGACAGAGCCCATTTCCCCACCTAGCAGTTCCCGTAGCCACTGCAAAATAAGTTTATGTTAACTCCTGCACCTAAAGACCACCTGAAACTGCCAACCCCATAAAGTCTCTAAGTGTCCTGAACTGCTCTGTTCTCAAGAGGCAGTGGAAGAGCAGGGATGGGAGAGAGGAATGAAAACCAAGCACAAGAGCTTTGGAATCCCAAGCTTTTCTGAAATGGCAACTGTGCCTTTAAATCTTGGTTTCGTAACACTATGAAATTTCAGACACAGTATTAATTTTTTTTTGCAGCAGGAAGGCCAGTGGAACCATGATTTTTTCTGGCTTCCTAAGCACTGGCTTTGCTTAAAAAAACCAGGCTACTGCTAGCTTTGTAAGTTCAGTTATCTGGGATAAAGAAAAGAGCCCTTGAAACAGACCTGCAATCCAACTTTGGTTGACTTTTGGGGGCAGGACAGAATGTTTCCCTGGAGCCAAGAGTGCTTGCTTGCTTGTTTGCTTGCCGTTCTTCTCTACATCAGGGCTGTATTCCGATTTCAGACATTTTGAGTCATTCCTGACTGCTCTTTCCCAAGTGTTTGTTACACACAGAGATTGTTAGGTCTTCCCATAATTAATGTGGTTCCTGTCTAATGGAAAGCTTGCTTTAAAAATGAGGGTGGAGGAAAGGAAGTGAAAAAAAAAAAGAAAAAAGAAAGTAGATTTTGCTCCATGCTAACACAATGCCATGTTAATTTTTCCAGGGGGGAAAGGGAGGGGAATCAGGAGCCAAATTTGTTTTTTCTTTGACCAGCAATTGCATACTTGGAGGAGAAGGAGGCATCATGGGCAGGTTGAGATTTTTACCTACTGGTAGCTTTCTATTTGCTGCTTTATCTGAGGCGCTGCAGAGTCTGCTCTGTTAACATCTTGGAATGCGCAAGACGAGGAACTTGAGCTGCAGAATGCCCTGCACGGAGTATATTGGAGATTTAGGGAGCTGTCTGCCTCTGTCCCGGGCCAAGAGGGATGGATGGACTCCATGGCTTAACCACAGCCCCAGGGAGATGTGTCTGTCTTCCAGGCTGCGTGGAGGTGAATCACACCTCTGCTCCTCACAGCACAGCACAGCACCTAGAATGTAAGCTGCCAGCTTTCCTCTCTGTAGGACCCCATCAGACAGGGAACAGAACTAGGGTCATGAACAATTATTGCAAGGAGGGTGGAGGCTGATTTCCTGCACCTCCACTGCATCCATGCCCAGCTACAGCCAGACTGGCCCTCAGCCCAGAAGTAGCTGCCCACGACCACAGTCCCAGCACCCAGCGTGGCTGGCCACAGACCAACAAGGGAAGAGCATCACGCTTCATGTTCTGCCCATTGCTGTGTGAGCTGCTCAAAGAAAGGGAAAAGTGTTTCTACTCCTTTTGCAGTGGATTAGAAAAGGGGACAGGGTGTGCTGGAGACTCTGTTCCTCTAGAAGGCTTGGAGAAGAGTCTTTAAGCCTGTCTTCCCTCACAGGCTTGGTGTGAGGAAACTGGCTTTGCCACCAGTCCCGTGAGCATGAACAGGGGAGCCCTGGCGTGCGTGTATCTGCCCTGACAAACTAGATGAGACAACACCAGCACAGGTCAAGGTAGTGAGTAAGCCGCACATGTTGCTGCAGGAGCTGGTTGCTCCTCTGAGCCACTGCTCCCCAAAGCAGAAGATGAGGCAAGATAATTACCCCTACACAAACCTCCTGGCAAAATGTTCCATTCTTTTCACTTGGTGAGGTCCATGGTTTGGCTCACTGGAGAGGGTTTGTTTGGAAGCAGTGCATCTACAGATCTTTTTAGTTTTGCATGTTACTGTCTCTTCTGGCCTTTCACTTTGTAAAGAAGGGAATTCAGTTCAGAGATTTTGATTTACAGGAAGGCAGGACCAGGATAAAATAATGGAAAGGTTGCGTGTGTGTTCCCACCAGCCCATACCCATCCGCTGCGGACGAGGCTGCCCGAGTGCGGTGTGGTACATTTCCAGCAGCCTGTGCACGCACACACACATGCACTTGACATTCCTGTCTTGCTTCACCTTATCTGCAGGTGAAGTTTACTTTGCTTATGTGCCAGGTCTCTTCTTGAGGGAGGTGGAAAACATTCTGTTGCTCTGATACAGCTAACCAGCGCTTAATTCACTGTGGAGTGACACACACACGCACATGGGTTCAGAGAGCAATCGTTCCAGTACAGAACTTTTACTGGATAGAGCGAGGGAATGGCTAAAAAGCAAAGCAGTGGATTCATTACAGTGGATTAAAGGGATGATGTCAGAACTCCTGGGTGGCACATCCCAGAGTGAAGTGCTCATTCATTCCTTAAATAAGCATAAAGTGGCACAGTCTAAACAGATTATATAATATCAGAGAGTGAGATAATCCGTTCTCTGCATACCCAGTCTGCTTCATCACACTACAGCGGGGCTTAATGATTTCCATACTCTTTGTTAAATGCTACTGCTAACAGAAGCAGCGTGTGTGAACATGTGTGTCGACACGTATGTGCACACGCAGGGTTCCCCAGGGTTGGACCCATCTGCCTGTTGATAAGGTAGGAGGCAGTTTATGGGAGTAAAAGTCATCTGCATGGCCTGTGTGTCCCTGTGTGGAGATGCAGATGTAGAGCTTGTTGTCCTTTCTCAGCATCCAAGCAGCCGTGCCAGTCTTCAGAGATTGACTTGTGGTTTTGTCTGCTAAATCTCTGCCCATTGGGCTGAAGATAGAGTGTAGTGTGTGTGTGTGGAGATGATACAGACACAGTCTGCATACATTGCTCCAGGATAGTGTCTCCGTGGACATAGGGAGCTGCTAAAGCGGGTTTATCTGTGCTCCTATGGCAAGGAAAAGTTAGGTTATGCAAGAATACGCACTTGTGGCTTGCGTTGAGGGCATTTTCTGCCCACTTGAGAAGATCAGCTCAATCATCACCGTGGTCCTGCTACATCTGCAGTGTTGGAGCGATGCAGAAATCTCCATAACTAGTTGGAAGAACGGCTGTTTAAACAGCTCAGTTGTTCCTGCTCCATTCGAGCTCAGGGAAACAATGCAGTTTCCCACAGCTCGGTTTCTGTTCTATCACCCCTTTGTTCTCTCCGATAAACCCAGTTTTTGGCAGGAAGTATGGATTTGTCCCCGCACCGTGACCTCGCCCCAGGATGTAGGAAACAGCTTCTGTGATAGCACTGACATAGCAGGAGGCCCCTTTCCCTTTCCCTTTCCCTTTCCCTTTCCCTTTCCCTTTCCCTTTCCCTTTCCCTTTCCCTTCCCACACTTCCCCGCATTTCCCCGCACTTCCCCACACTTCCCCACACTTGCCCACACTTCCCACACACTTCTCTTCCCACAGACTTCCTGGCTTTTGCTTGCACCGTCTGGCTGCTGGCACTTCAACTGGTGCTCTCAGCTTTGCAGGGAACAGCCTACCTGAAGGCTGGAGAAAGAGAAGGCAGCAAGCTGACATTTGTAGACAGACGCCTGCCTTAAGTGTCCAAAGAGTGTAATACAACCAGTTCTGCCAGATTGAGTTTAGGAGTTTGGAATAACGCAAGCTCTTGATGTTCTACTGACTCATCTGAACTTGGAGGTAATGCATATAACTGTGGGACAATGCCAAACTGGTAACCAGGACCGAGACTCCAAGCTGATAGGTATGTTGATGGGATAGGGAAAGGCTTCTCTCAGAAGTTGTAATGCTGGAGCATCCAGCCTCATGGACTTGAATCTCTGCTTGTGTTTACCATGATTATTCCTGGTTTAGTTCTCCATACTTCTCTTACCTGTGGTTCTGAACAATGTGGGTTGAGATGAGATCTGTGAGATGCCAAGAAATCAAGAAATGGAGGCTTCTAGATTCAATTTCAGTCTGGAGGATGAATATCTGAATCCTACAGGGCTGAACCCTGTTGTTCTGACCCTTGACTTTGTGCTTCAATTCTTTCTCTGCTGCTGAGGCTCAGTTAGTACAATGCCAACTTTGTTCTCCCTTGCCAGGGCAACATCATTCAGTACAGAGGATGTATTAATTTTTACTCCAAGCAGCACTGCTCCCTGATTCCTGCCCCGTGATTCCCTCTACTCCCAACATTTTGGCTTTTTGTGTGAGCTTAGGAATTTCCTCCTTGTATATGAGCCAAAGTGTCCTACTTCCAGGGCAGGGTCCAAGACAACGTGGAGCATGCATCAGCACAGTAAGGTTTGTCCTGCAAGGATGATGTACTAGCTGAAAGGGATGTGACGGTCCCTGGTATGACCACAGAGAGCAGATCAGCAGTCTGTAGCTGGTCAAAGTCCTGCTGATTGCACTCAAAAGAATGTCCTTTTCTAAAGCTTGATGGTTGAGACACTAATCCTGCACAGGAGAATTAATTCCCCATCCCTGGCCACATCACAACAGTTCTGTTCCCTCTGGAGAGGTGTAAGAGGAAGACAGAGCTTGAAAAATGGGACCATACCCAAGCCTTGAGAGTAATAAATAAAAGCAAGGGATGAATAGTGTCTAGGACATTTACTCCTGTTTCCCCAGCAAGCTTCCATGCAGCACCAGCTGAAGTAGCACAGCCATAAGCTCTCACCCCTTTACGAAAGAGTTGTGTTCCTGATACCAGTATTCTACGGGAAAACAAACAAACAAACAGTTGTTTTGTGGCACTGGGACATGGCAAAAAAACCCATTTGGCACTTCTGGGAGGGCACGAGTGACACCCAACTCTCCCAGGGCAAAGGAAGGGGCAAGGACCCTCCCTTATTACCCCCCAGTCAGTCAGGACTTTCAGCGCTTCTGCTGCCAGAGAGGGCAAGACCTTTGCTGTGTTTGGCAGGACACGACACAGGAAAAGCCTTTCAGAGGGAGACAAAGGGAGCACAGAGGTTGGGGAGCTCCAGTTCTGAACCGATGCCCAGGGGAGGGAGAGAAAAAAGAAACAAGGAGCATTTGGTGGTGGAAGAGATCCCTGCTGGGGGAGGGTGGCCTGAGCTAGACTATGGACTAGGGGAAGTCTCAACAAAGCCTGCTGGAACGTGGCCAGCCCTGTTGGTAAACGGATGCTGCTGAGTTCACTTGGGGAGAAGACCGAACTGTTTGATGTAAGTTTTACTGGTAAATCCATTTTGCTCTTAAAAGAAAGCAAACAAATGTCATCTGAGGAGTTGCATGCCCACATAACGTTTCTTTGTTCAGCTCAGAGAAGAATATTCCTGTATTTGGCCTTTGCTGTGCAGTTTCCATATTGCCACTGCAGAAGCTCAATCCTTGAGAAAGGAAATGCCTTCTGATGAGCAAAGGAGCAATCCCTGCTCTAAAGGGGAACTCCTCTTCTGGCTGCACACTGCAGATGGGCTGATGGCTGTGTTGTGCTGTCTGCTGCCTCACCTTGTTTGCCCATGATGAGTCTCTGGATGATGTTTTCTTTTCCAGAACTCAAAGCCCTCTCTTGCATCCTTCTTCTGAGCGACATTCCAGGAACTCAACTGCTCAGAAGATGCCTGGAGAATACTGATCTGCAGGAGTGCAGTGGTCCATGCAGATTTCAGATGTAGGGACCTGTATCTCTTCCTGGACTTTTCCCAAAGTGTGTTAAAGATGCGGTGCTGATCTGCTGCATATTGAACCAGAGAGG
This sequence comes from Ceryle rudis, assembly GCA_033439905.1. Lineage (NCBI taxonomy): Eukaryota > Metazoa > Chordata > Aves > Coraciiformes > Cerylidae > Ceryle > Ceryle rudis. Next base: position 12,275 of record JAAGNO010031101.1, read on the forward strand.
CTGAATCTTGCAGCCATGTCATTCTTCTGCAAAACAAATATCCAGAACAGAAAGGAAGGTAGAGACCTGTTCAGTCTGATAAGCAGCAGGATTCCTGGCTCTCAGCAGAACCAGTGCTGTGCCTGATGAGCTAGAGGTGGAAGTTGTGGTGAGGTGGTTATGAGGTGATCTTTGTCAGGTGCTCTGCTAATTCATCTGCATTTGTGCACGTGGCTGGTCCGTGAAATGGTCCACTTGGAGAATCCATCACTTTGAGGTGCTCAGCTCAGAATTTGAGCTGAGAGATGACTTTCAGTGAACTGAAGGGGACGAGATCAACATTGAGCAAGAAATGAGCAGTCCTGACTACTCTGGCAAGCAGAAAACCCCCTTTGCCCTCAGGATGGTGCCTCTTTAAAGTCAACTTCCTGATTTACTGTCAATCGGACTGTAGAATCCCCCAGAGGTCGATGTTCCTTACTGGTTTCACCGTGGTTTGCACAGATGTCTGCATACCGCTGATCTGAAACCACCAAAAAGGCTGTGTAGGGAAGAGACACTGCCCTAGGGAAGCAGGCTAGTTCGCTACTGTTTCCTGACCTGATCTACCTACCCTCACCAAGTCAGTCTTGTAATGGGATTTTCGTTTCCCCACACACTGAAATAGCAGTGTTGGAACATTAACGGCACCGAGACGTTGCTGTGCCGCTTCCCTTTTCAGTCAAGATTTGAGAAGCTTCTCAAGTACCTTGGGCAGAAGTAGGAAATAGTTTGCTGCAACTGCTGCAATGACGAGTGGTGAAAAACCCTCTGTAGAGCATTTCCTCCCTGCTTTACGTACACATTGTGATCTGCAGATCAATCAGTGTTGGACGGTGAGAAGTCCAGATGCCCACGTTGCTATTGTCTCCTCAAACATTTGACTGTGAATTACAAAGAAGCTGGGGAAAACCTGTTATCGTGAGATACATTACATAAGGAGTGCATTAGAATTGCTAAGAAAGGATTTCATCTTTAAGCCATTAAATCCTAGAGTAATTTAGGTTGGAAGGGACCTTTGGAGGTCATCTAATCCAATGCCCTTCTCCAAGCAGATCCAACTAGATCAGGTTGCTTAGTGCCTTGATTCTACAGGAGCTCGGACTAGCTATCAGAATGTAGTGATGGAGGATTCAGTGTCGTTATATGTCTCCCGAAGAGAGGTGTCTGGTTTTGCTTAGTATTGATGTACTGATTTCAAGTCAATGCAACCAAAATATGAAGCCTTAGTCATCTTGCTTCAAAACTCTGTCTAAACATACACCTCCAGCCTCTCAGTAGAAGGGTAAGAGCCATAAACTGACATTTTGCATGTTTCAAAGACTTGGATATTTCTGTAAGCAGTGCAAAAACCTGTGCAAAATGTTACGAACACTCGCTAGAGCTAGAGCTAAGCTTAGGCACAGAATCTCTTCACCCATGAGAAAATATACTGGAAATGGGTTTAGGGGTTGTAATACCTACGACTTGCCTCCATGAAAAACAGGAGAAAGCGGAACAGCAAACGCCAGGAAAACATCTGTATTCGTGTACCATTGAAAACCGGATTTGGGCAATCTCTTTTTCACCTCTTGATGTACTTTCCCTATTTTAATTTATCTACTCCGAGATTCTTCTAGCATTCAAAAGCTGTGCTGAGACCATCTCCGACTGCTCGGAACAGCAAGCTGATGTGGCTTCCTGGCTGTACTGGATTGCTCGTAGCAATCCAACCCCCATCTTGCAGACAGACAAGCCAGTAATCTATAACTGTACTGCCCATGGGACTTTATAAGGAGCAGGGAGTTGTCTGCTAGTTCCTTGTAGTTCTGTAGCAGGAAAGGAGCTGAAGCTGACAGGTATGATGACAAGTTCAAGCATCTGAACAATCATTGGGCTCAAAGAGGGAAAAGAAATTTTTCAATGGAGCCTTTGATAAAACCAAATGAGAATTGAAACAATGAGGAGAGATTTGAGGACCCTGCGTCTCAGAATCATTTCCATGTCACTTCCATCATCTGAGCTTCTGCTGTTCTACCTCAGTTTTTTACTGCAGAAAACTCTCTCGTGCTCCCAGGATCAAAAAGCATTGGCATGACCTTCCACATCTGCATCGTGCTTACAGCCATCTGTAGAGAGATTTTAGTCAAGATTAGAAATACAGCTTATTCCATTATCCTGAAACAAAAATAGGAGACTCAGACCACTAAAAACAGCTCTTCTGTTGCCATTTCTCCATTAAGCAATTGGTGCAGTTTATCCCAAAGTCAGACGCATTTTAATGATGAGTAAAATCCCCTCCACACTCCTTAGTTCACAAGAGTGACAGTAAATGAATCACTCTACCAAACACAACACGAACCTCAGATAAGGTAATAAAAGCAATTCAGGGTTTTTTTGTTTGCTTGGTTGCGTTTTTTTTTTTTTTTTTTTTTTTTTACAAATGACTTAAATGTGAGTGGCTTTAAAATTCTTTTCATGATCTGTTTCTACCTAGGCTTCTCCCACGTACTCAAAACACAGTGTAGAGCTCAGATTGAGCCAGCAGTTTCCACGGGGAGACCAGCAGGGCTGTGGGAAATGCAGTACTGTGGGGTTCACTGGAAAGGGAAGCAAGGGCAGTACACGTCTACTTTAGAGTAAGAGCTGATGATCCGAGAACAAAATGTCTGCTGGTTGCACGAAGAGTGGTTGAAAAGAACAGGTAGCAGGAAGCATTATTGCTCCAGCAAGGGGATCAGCCCAGCGTGTGGAATTAGCATAACACTTACTATAAATAGATTTATCTGGGCCAGAGTAAATCTCAGCCGTTTTGACCAGAATGACAAGTCACCTCTAAACGAAGCAGATCCTTGCTGCGTTCAACCACAGTGAAATGCTTCAGCCTCAGCCACCATCCTCAGGGTTGAGGGGAGGAGATGGAGCGGGTCCTGTCACAAAGCCACAGGGACTGGCCAGGCAATTCATCTCCCGTTACCTGGCTGCGGACTGGGGTGATCACATCGAGGATGCAGAGCTGGAACAGACTCTTTGCAGAGGAAAACTGAACCAACCACAGACCTCTCCCAGCCAAGGGGGAGGTGGGGCTCAGTGCTCACCTTACGGCTGGTTTTACTGGTCCCTCATTTCCTTTCCGCAGCCCCTGAGCCCATCCTAGTGTTTGGCCTTCTGCTACTTCTCTCTGGATGTTTTGCTTTTCTCCTGATTTACAGTTTCCTGTGGGCTTGGAGGAATGTGAGGCAGGAGTTGCTCTCCACTTTGTCACTTTGGAGCAGAAAGGGAAACAGAGATTAGCAGCAACAGGTCTTGGGTTTTGTAGAGGTTTGCAGGCTGACAGCAAAGCTTTAGGAGGGATCAGAGCTACCCTGCGGTGACAGGCCAGAGATTGGCTGCCTTGCTGAAGTGCTGAAAGTGTAGTGAGCCTCAGACCAGGCAGAAATCATTACAGACATTGTTCCCCTTTAGCAATAGCATAGACAAGGGAGCTATCAAATACAAAGAGCAGCCCTCTATTTCTTATTCCGGATGATTTTTATTTTAGATAATCTGAATGTGCAGAAGTCATCCACAAAATAGTGCAAAGGCCATGGTTAAAGACTTGGCAAACAAGCAGAGTGACCCTTCCCTTCTGCTGCAGCTCGCAGAATGAACTGGTGACTGCACGAAGAGAGCCATAGAAATGTGGAGATAAAGACCACAGAAGCCAGGATTCCTGCGGGTCCTCCAGGAACACCTGGAGGTTTTGTAGTGCCCTTGGATCACTCCAGTGTCTGGGACAGAGGCAGAGTCCGGTCAGAGCACCAGCCTGTGAGATGGTTCAGGATGCGAACTGCCAGATCAAAGCCCTTTTGGTTCTGGGATGAGTGGAAGGCTGAATTTAGTGCCACTTGGGTTGGTTGGTGTGTCACAGTCACCAGTTCCAAGGAGGTTCTGTCAGTTGTTTTCCAAGTCAGCCTTGTGTGATCTCAGTGATCGAGAATCCAGGGCCGTGGCTTGGACTTGACTCAGCCTCAAATCAAAACCAGGCACTCCTCCCCACATGAACTCTGTCTCCTTGGCTTCTTTCTTTCCAGGACATCTCATTCAGGGCTCTGCATTCACATCTTCCCTTTGCAGTGAGAGGAGGTTGGCTGCATGGGGGATGCTGACAAGATTTCCACTGTTAGGTACCTCTGTCTGTCAGAGCTGTTGGGCTCCCTGCCTTTTGGGCAAGTGTGGGGAATACTTCCAAACAGGGGTCTTCACAGACTTCTCAGTGAGCCGTCCGTGGGTCAGGGTCTCTAAAGTCAACCTGCCTGCTCTTAGTAGCCGTGAACTCTTCCCTTGCAACCGCTCACCACGCTCAGTACAGCCCAAAAGTGTGGCAGGTAGCTGCCCCTGGTGGAACAGCATCCCTGACCCGGCACGTGGTTAGCCTGGGGCTCACTGCTGGATGGCCATCGTGGTTGGCACTGCAGATGGGTATCCAGCTTGTCGTTGTACCTTGCCAGCAGCTTGTGTTAGCTGAACGCAGATGTGGTTTTATCAAAGTCGGTGCACAGTTGTACCCCTCTCTTTGAACGGGGCACATGGTGAAATATTCTCTGTTCATCTGCTGTGTGAGCCTGGGACAGGATTTTCAGACCAGAAATGCTCATGTGTGGAGGAAAAGCTCTTTTTAAACAATGAACTGATAGGCAGCAGCCATGTGCCCCAAAGCAAACGAGGCCTTTGTTAATTAAACCAAAGCAGTGGGATCTCCATTCCGGTGAGCAGAGGTGTTCACTCGTATCAGGGCTGATGCAGATAGCATGACTCTGCCCACTGCCTCTCCACTTCCTAAGCTCGCTCTCTGATGGGAGAATGTGAGTGACTGCGCAGAGCATCTTAGCAGCGATGTGACCTCGCTGCCTGTTGGAAGGATGCAGCTGCTCTGCCAGGGATGACATCCTTTCATTCCAGGTGCTCAGCCAGTTGTGAGCAGAGGTGGGCCAAAATGTGTCACAGAGTGAACTGGGAACCCCTGTCTGCAGGATTAGTGCCAACATCTGGTGAGTTTGGGCTCCAGCTACTATCTGGGCAGAGGAGAGAGCTCAGTGGTCACTAAGGACTTGCAAGCGCGTAGTTAAATGCTATCGTCGCATTTCCAAAGCGAGGATGATGCGGTGGACTTTATGGACTTTATCTGACTTTACGGAGGGGTTGATAATTTCTCCTACCTTTGGCTCTTCTCCTGTTCTCTTGTATACTTACATGAAGCCCACAGTCCAGATGTGCTGAGCACAAGGCAGGCAGGGAATGGGCTTCTCAGCATCGCCCGAACCGTTTCACCACACTGTGCGTGCGCTTATTGTTGGGTCCGTTATGGACCAGCTGCAGGCTTGACAGCATCTGGCTTTCTTCCCAACTTCCAGTCTTGTTGCAAGACATCCCTTCCAGCTTCTTCTTGATGATTAGCTTACTTTTTTTTTGACAGAGGTTTTGAGTTATATTGATCTGACAGACAGTGCAAAGTACTGGATGAGGGATCAGGTGGCTCAGTTCTATTCTTGGGTTGGGTGTTGACCTTTTGTTTTGACTTCCTTGGGTCACCTTCCCTCTCCTATCCCTCTCTTTACTTCTCTTGCTCTTTACCCGCCTTATCCACTTAAACCTCCCTGGAGGTGTGACAGTCTCTCTGTGACGTTGTATGCTGTCAAATACATCGGGGTTTCAGTATGCTCGGAGAATGCAGTTGCTACTGCAAGTAACTCCCAACAACAGCAAGCTTTTCTTTCCTTATTTTTCTGTGGGTGTGGCTTCTGTATGTATTTTGTAAGCATTAAGTAGTAGACAAAACGAGTGCAGAAAAACATAGCCCATGGCTTGACTAGTTATGTAAAGATATTAATAACCACGCACACAAAGGAAATGATTAAGGAATAGGCAGTGTTCCTAATTGAATCCTTCTTCCCCATTCACGGGAGGGAGGGAGGGTGTGAAACCTTTCTTATGCTTGCCAGCTCTTGTTGCAGAAATCAGTCATTAGCCCCATTTGTGCGGCAGGTTGTGCGGAGCCAATTGGCAGGGCAGGGCTGGGCTTTCTCTGGAGCGGGCTGAGGAGCTAGGAGTGCACGTTTGCAGGGAGTTCTGCACATTTTCCCCTGGTTTTATTTCAGGAGTGGAATGGGCTGAAGAACTGGTGAAAGAAACTCTTGTGATATGAAATTTCAAAGTAATTTTTAATTTGCAGACTGTCATTCTGTTTCCAGCTGGGCTCAAATCTTGTTATGAAACTTAGAAGTCAAAGGAGCTCGGTTTCAAAGTGGTAGAAGCAGAACACATTGGTCCATCTTTTCCTTCCAGAATGGAATATTCCCAGTCTCAACACCATCCCATGAAGTACTTTTTTTCTTCAGAAAATTCCCAGGCTGCTCTACATTTAATGTAACACTTGACAAATTCTGTGCCATCCCAGGCTGCAGTGCACAGAGTTAACTCTTGGCCCTAACGATTGCATAAGCAAAGGCTTTGATGTGTGATCACTCCTACTCATCCCTGAGCTGGAGAACCTGTTTCACAGGGAAAGGAAGCATTTGTTAAAACACATCAGTTGTATCCAGTGCTTCTCAGAAGTTTCTTCAGCCTTTCCTGTCAGATCAGCGCATCACTGGGTTACCCAGACCTTGTAAACAGGCATTAACAGAATTCTTCCTCCAATTCTTTATTAGGTAGGGAATTAATCTCATTTTAGAGTTGATGATCCAAGACTAGAATTTTAAAGGCCCTTAAGTGCCTATGGAAGTATGTGGGTGGCGTGTGAAATCTTAAAATCCCGTCAGTCCCAGTACGGAGTGGACACAGGCTGAAGTATAGAAAATACCTAAAAGTGATGACAAAGGTATTACCTACTTCTGCTGGATTTTGCACCGAAACAGAGTAGAGCCCGCGGATGATGTGGTGATGCAGATAACTGGAAGTGAAGTGTGGTGTAAGTGTTGTGCTGGTTGCTTTTCAGACTAGATACCTGGAGAGGCAGAGGGATGTGCTCCAGGTACTACGTGGCTAAAAGCACTGAACAGCTCTGGGCTTTTGGTCACGTAACCCTGTCCTCACACAAAGGTCGGTGTGTTTAAAGAGTCTGAACAGTTTAAGTTAAAGCAAATTAAACAGCAGTGGACCAAACGAGAGCTTTAAAATTTGCCTCTGTATATCAGTGTAGCTCCCAGTGGAGTTCCAGTTCTGCAATGGGAATTAAATACCAGGTCAGATTTTGGTTGTGTTTATGCTTGTGGAAGTTTGCTGAGTTTATTGGGCTGGTATAAATGGAGGAGCTTTGGACTAATGGGGGTGGAAGTGAATGTCCTAAAAGAAAGCCAGAACATTCACAAAAACAAGTCTCATTCAGTCTTAAGTTTGCTTTGTGGTTTCCTTGTGAATCAGAGAAGAAAAAGGGAGTGGGAGGAGGGGAGAGAAAAGGCGTTCAGAACCCAGTCCAAAACCAACCTCCTTCTGTCCCCCCAGCCAATATCTCTCATACAAGACATTTGTTTCTTCTGGCAAGAGGGGGAAACCTTTCCAGACATTGTCCTCTGAGAATGGCTCAGTATTTGCAGTTAAAAGGGCAGTGCACATGTAGATATGTGTGCACTGAGAAAGAGAAAGGAGGAAGAATAACTTGCTACTGTAACACAAAGGACAGGTGGGTTTACCTTTTCAGCCTCAAGAGTTCACGCTGCATCACATACAAAGTTTGATTTCATGGAGCACCCCCTGCTCTGCAGGACTTCAACTGCCTAAAGCACCAGACCCCCTCAGTTCCTGCAGTGACCCCAATTTCTCTGTCGGTGGAGGGCGTGATGAGGACTCATTTCTTAATGCTTTAGGGCTCCACGTGTATCTCCGAGTCCCAAAAACATTAGATAAGAAGAGATAATTGTTTTCTTATCTGTCTTCATGAATAGTAACAACAATTCTTCCCACTCTTCTGCGAGAGGCCAAGCTAATTTCTTAATCCCCATCGTACTTCTCCAGCCTCAACAGGGAGGATGGAGCTTCTGGCGTTGAAATGATTTTCCTTGCAAAGGGTGCTGCCTGCAAGCTGTTCTTAGGTGCCAGCTTGGAACATATCCAGGGAGTACCTTGTGCCAGCCACCCAGTGTATGGTGCGTTCATACAGAGCACAGCGCGCTTGTGGAGGAACTTGGCTAATCCAGTCGTTCTAAGCACCCAGAGCGGGGCTTGGTGAGGGCTGAGATGAAGCAGCCTGAACATGCCCCCCAACAGATCCACATTAAAATCCAAGTGTGGGCTGGTAAGAACACGGCGCCCATGGAGCTGGTGGTGTTGCGTGTCTTGAGAGCTTCATGTCAAAGCTGGGAACTACTCTGGAAAAGAACTAGTCAGCCCACATGGGGTTTTTTAGGTGGCCTGTGTGGTCTTCTGAGGGAGTGAAAAGAACCTTACTGGCCTTTAGATCCAGCAAGCTAGAATGTATTAAGCAAAGGCCTGTTAGTGCTGTGGACAGACTGGGAGGGTCGGGGCACAACCTTGCTTTAGCAGATACAAAAGGAAGCTGATCAGCTAATACAAAGGCACCCGAGAATGCCATGCTGCCCATCACCCCGGGATCTGTGGCATGGCTTGTTTTAAACTGTGCTGTGTGTAAACCGTTCAATAGGATTATTTTGGAGGCCACACTAATTAAGGGATTATCCAGTGAAAGTGATAAGATGCTCTCTCTGCCTTAGATAATGGGACACTGCTTCTTCTGTGGCTGCAATAGAGATTGAAGGACTGTGTCTCTGTCAGGAATTTGCTTTGAAACTGATGGTTTTAACTGGAAGCCTATATCCCAAGCAGCTTTCTTTGGATTTCCCACATTTTCTGGTATCACGGCTCTTCTCCCCTTACAGGAGGGTTTGAGCAGTGGGGCCAAAGGCTCTTGAACCTCTTGAGTGGTAGATTTTCCAAATGACTCAGTACGATGAGCAGGGAACATTTTCAAAAGGGTGGTCACGAGACACGGTGAGGAGTTCCACATGCCGAATACCTGTTGCAAACTGGATCCCTTTTCGGGTTCACAAGGGAGAACTCTGGGGCTTCTCCAAGGGTCTGGTCCCTGTACTTTCAGCAGAATGGGGCAGCTTTAGGCTCACGTGCTGTCGAGAGCTGGGAATGTCTCCCCTGCCAATGGAGCTGCACTGACAACGGTGTTGTGCTGGGAAATGAAGCAAAAACCCCCGCTCTGAAAAGGCCAGTGAGGCTCAGCTTTGGCAGAGGATGGGGAAATCTCACAGAGCAGGGAGAATCGTGGAACGCCGGCCAAGGGGAACACAGCTCCAGTGTTGGGGCACACAGTGGAGTTCCTGTGGCGGTGGCCACAAGGGAGGGCATTGTCCGCGGCCCCCAGCGTGCCCGTGCTCCACGTGCAGAGCCATTGGCAGCTAATGAGTTCCAAATTCACCATCAAGGCCGAGGACAAGCAGCAATCGGTGCAAGATGATACTGTGCCTGTAGAATGGGCCCTGTGTGGTCGTCTGATCCGGAGCTAATGGGAACAAGAGCTGAAGTGTGCGTGTGTTTGTGTTTAGGAGGTCAGGGTGACATTTATCGCTGCCACTGCGGCAGAGGGGCACCTGCCACTAGCAAATCGGGACGTTTGCCTTGCTCTGCATTTGTGTATGGGACTTGCTCATCACGATCCCTTTTTCTCTCTCTTTTGGCACTTGGGAGGCTGTCAAGAGATGAGAAGGGTTCGGAGCCAGGCCAGGTGCACGATCAGTGCCACGATTCTGAAACACAGAGGCGTAGGAAGCAAAGGGCTGATCTAGCAAAGCCTCCTGGCAAAGCTTTCTCCGGCTGCAAGGATGCAAACCCAGTCCTGAAAGCTGGATTCCCAGCGGTGTAAATCAGCAGTACCTCACATCAACTTCAGATGGATTGAAACTCTTCCCCAGGGGTGCAGCAGAAGCACTTTTCTCCTGCTTTCTTGCCCTTCCCTAATATACCCTTGTGTCTGCGTTGTTTTCTTGTCCTGTCATCCCCCCCGCCCCTGACTTGCAGCATCTCCTGTTATTGCCAATGTGTCTTTTCCCCTTCCCGTCCTCTGGCTCCCGTCGCTCTCTCTGAAGTGCCTTTGTGTCCAAGCCCTGGGTTTCAAACCGTCAGGCTCTGCATCTTCCACCAAACCGTGCGTGTGCGCCTTGTGGCTGTGCATGCGTGTGGGAGAAGGGATATTTAGGAGTAAAACAAAGTTTTCTCTGCAGCAATGACCATAATAGACTAAACAAAATCTTGCACACATCTGCAGTCCAGCTATTTCTGGTTCGAGGCAGAAGGCTTGTGCAGCAGAGCAGGGCCCACCAAATGTCTGCCAGCAGTGCTTTTTTTTTTTCTCCAAGACAACTTTTCTGTGGAATTCTAGCGAGTCCTAAGCCTGGAGTCTACCTGCCACCCTTCCCAGCAAGCTGCAAGGCTGTGCAACTGCATAAACCAGGTTTCTCTTCAAACCAAAAACCTGTTTAATCCCTACTGATGACAGAAGATTTTTCTGTATGCTTACATTATAAATTGGATGTAGATCAGTGACAGAGTGTGCAGCCTTTCATTTCCAGGGTCGAATTCATCATTTGCACAGGTAAAAATGTAGTATGTGATTTAATAGATGGACATGTAACAGTCAGTTCTACGATTCATCACCCACCTGCTCTCTCAGTAGAAGCTGATTCTGCATGTCCTGCCCTCCTGCCTTAGTATTAAAGATGATATATGTGGCAGGAATGAGGGGTGTGTGCCTCAGTGTCTCATGCTGGAAGATCCAGAAGATAGATAGTTTGTGGTATTTAATTTTATTAAAGTTGCAGCTTCTGGTAATGAGTGATTATATGGGACTCAGGGAAATCAAAGACTTAATGGTTCCAGGGAAAAGCTGAGTAGCCACAGGCAAATAAAAAGGATTTCATGCTTCTTATTTTAAGATATGTCATGCATTTGAAAGTATGGCTTCTGGAGTCACAGCGCAAGGCAGCGCCATGGACAGGGGTGTCTGCGGTGTCCTTGCGTGAGGCAGTACCAGAAATGGAGGGGATGCAGTGGTCATGCAGACCTCCAGAATACCTCATACTCCATTTTGTGCCTGACTTCACTGGTTGTTTGGTATAAAAGCACAGTGAACATATTTTTATTTAGAGAAATGTAATAACCTGCAGTTTGACCTCCTGTGGCTTGGGGCAACAACTCTTTTCCTCCTTTTGTCTTGGCCAGCCCGGGATGCTCGGCTGTGATGAAAACACTTGTTTTGTGGCTGGCATTTCTGTGGAACACTGGTTTGTGCTCCACGCCACACTGCTCTTTAGTGCAAAGTAATGCAGATGGAGCAAGCCCACAAAAAACTACGAGTGCTTCGCTCACCCAGCTGAGCAAGAGATGCACCACGTCCCCCATCTCTCAGCCTCGGGACAGCGAGTCACCCAGGGGTTTAAGTGCAGCAGCATGTAACATTAACTCCCTGCTTTATTCCTTGCCACGCACATCACATCGCTGGATCTAGTTCACCCTACCGGCTCTACCAGTGCAACTGGTTTTACAAAGACATTTCTTCACTCTGGTTCCTGTTCCAACTTAGCAAGCTGGGTGAAGCATGTGCTTGGCACTGGACGTGTACATGAAATGCCATTGAATTTGGTGGGAGTGAGAGACAGGTTTAAAATCAAGTATCTGCCTGAGGACTTTGCATATACATGCCCTTTAAAACCCAGCTGGCTCCAGGACTTTTCCTCTAAGCCTTTACCACTGAAGGTCTTGATGTCAACCCACCTTTGGTAGCTTTCTCCCTGGCTGGCTATTGCCATCGGAGCAGAAAAGAGTGCCCTGGCAGTAAGTACTCTCCCTGAACGGCTGTGTAAGCACGTGTGGTTATTTATTCTCCTTGCTTAGCCTTTCCATCTGGAGCGTGAGGCTATTAGGCCTTCACTAACCTGCAGGGAAGTCGTGTGGTGAGACCTCAAGCATCCAAAGCAACCAGTCTCCTCAGCGAGTCCCTCTCCTCCAGGTGCTGTGGTGCTATGCCGAGGATCCTGCCGCTTGCCTGCGCCCTGTGATTTGTATCCCTCCAGAGCCAGCCTGCTGCAGGAACTGTGCTCTCTGGGGCAACAGCTTCGTGGATTCTCTAAGCGAGTCACGCAGACCAGGCGAGGAGAGTCCCAGTTTTGTGAAAACCAGCATCTCATGAGGTTTCAGCGCCAGAAGCCAGTTCCTTGTACTGACAGAAATCAGGCAGAAAATGAACATTTTCTAGTAAGAAGGCTGGTCTCTGGCACCCTGTGTAGTGATCCCCACGGTCACTCTGTACCGCAGTGAGTTGCCCAGGATTTGCAAGCAACATTGTCCTTTCCTGGGTGGAAGTTGGAGGGTCATGGGGTGCTTCAAACCTTGTTTTGCACCTGGTGAACATCCTGCTTCCACTCAAGCAGCAGAGACCTCGGTCTGGGGATGTAAAAAAGAGAGAGTAACCTTTGGTCTGGTCTCATTAACATGTAGAGACACTGAGTGGCAGTAGGAAAGGGACAGCTCTGAAACTGAAGGCAGCTCTATATTCTCTACTGATGTGAATGTTGCTGCCTTGAAAGCCAGAGAGCAGAAGCCTCACTTGTGCCAGTTTCCAGCGTAATTACTCAAAATCTAGGTCAGTGTTTGCACTGTGTCGAGCATTTATGCTTGGGAAAGCTATTGACTTGTCAGCACTAGGGCTGTGTTAATAAATCTCTGGCAATATTAACAGTAATCTGTTCACAGTATCTTTGATCTGAAGGTCTTTGAACGTGGTGCAGTTGTCATTAACTGGTGTTCGCAGCGCAGTGCTGTGAAAGCAGCTCCATTTTGCAGATGGGGAAGCCAAGGCAGGTAGGGATTACGAGTTATTTTTGATGACGTGACTGAGTAATGACTCAGCCAGAGGTGAGGATACAATTCAGGAGCACTGGCTCCCAGACTCCTGCTCCAAGTCACTAGACAGCTCTTAGACCCACCCTTGGAATTTGGTATTCTGAGGCATTAACTCCAGCTGCAGCAAGACTTCTCTGTGGAGCTGTAAGCCCAGCACTGATACACATACCAAAGAACCAGATAAACATTTACTTTTGCTTTGTGTGAGAGTGCTGCAGCCAGCAGAGACTGCAGGAACTTTCCCCCCTTCTCTGCACACAAGCAGAGGGCAGCGAGCTTGCAGTGAGGGATAGAAGGGGATAAATAACAAGGGGACAAGGGAACAAGCCACATTCCCCAAGAATTTGAGGGAAGCAAATGGACCTGCTCAGAAGCTTGAAAGGGGTGGGTGAGAGCAGGCAGCAGCAGGGTCAGTGGCTGATGGAGGGGCATCTTCCCCAGTGTCACTTTCTCCTGAACTAGACCACCACCAGTAAGCCCAGGAACCCTGGATACTTTGTCCTCCTGCTGCTAAATGCAGTTTTGCTGTAGATCCACAGGAAGAGAAATGAAGCTTGTGCTGCTCTGAAATAGAAATTAAGCATTACTGAAGTCATTGGTCTTCTACCCAACTGAGGTTTAATCTAGTTTGTCTTGATCTTGCTGTTGATGAAAGAACAATAGACTCTAAGGCCTGAGGGAGTCAACATCAGCTGAACTGGTTCCTCTCTGGAAGGCAAGAAGGACCAGTGAGAGATGACTGAGGACGGTGCTGCTCATGTGCCGTGACTGATTTGTGCACATCAGACTCAAGACTCTGAAGCCAGCTCCTTTCTGCAAACTTAAACCCAGGCAACAATCAGACGGTAATACATCAGAGCTGACTGTCCTCAGTGCCTCGTGGAACCTGCACAAACAAAGCGAAACAAATCTCCAGTTTTTTAACAAGTGGTGTTTGTCTGAAATGGCCGTTTACTGGCCTGGCTGCTCCTCTGCTTTGTGTATGAGAACTTCAGACTTGCTGTGGCTGTGAGAAGGCATCTCACCTAGGCTCTCTTTCCTTTCCAGGCCACACTCCAGCTGTGGTAGGATGCTGAACTGGGATTTAATGACGCTATCCAGTTTCATTACTCATTAGAACTTACATCTCCATCACCAGCCTGTACACTCCGCTCATTATTCCCAGAAACCTTTGGCTCTGCTTAACCATCTCGCAAATGGTCCCCTGCTCTTTCCATGAGCAGATGCAAAAAGCCATGCAAACCAAGCTCTCCCTTTGAACGGGAAGCTGAGGCAATTGCAGGCTCTGGTTGTCATGGATATTGTCGCCATGGAGCTGTTGCCATGGTGCTGTCTGCTCACATTGACAGGGAGATGCAAAGTATACTTATTCTTTTGAGGAAAGGGGGATATCTGAGGGCACAGAAGCTTTCAGATAGGTATTTAGGCAGGTTAGTAAGTACTTTGTTTTCAATTGTGGCTGACTCTGCTGTCTATGTCAGGTTCCTTATTTTTCTCTTTTGTATCTTACAGTAGCAGCCAATAAAAGTAAGTGAGACGAATGCACTTGCCGCAGGGTCATCCACAGCAGTATTTCACTGTGCCATGAAAGCAGCACTTTTCTCTCTTGCAAAAGAAGAAAAAAATCCATAGAGTGCCCACCAGTAATCAGTGCTGGACTTTTACCTCGCCTCAGTTTACACCTCCAGAAATACAGTATCTTGCAGAAGATGAGGATATGGAGGTGGAATTTAGAATCCAGTCTTCCCCTGCAGGGCCCTTTTCCTTGGGGGAACACACTCACCTTATTTTAATGTCTAGAGGAAGCCTGTGCTCCTTTGGAAGGTAGTTTGGCAGCTGTTAGTGTCCTTGTCAGGCTGCTGATGGTTCTGGAAGGAGGAGCTGAATGAGAAATGACTTGTGTCTGTGCCCAGCATCCTTGTCTAGTCAGGGGCTGAGCTGCTCCCACCGAGGCAAATGCTGGTTTTGCTCCGTTTCAAATAGATCTCAGTCAGATTTAATTGATAATAATAACAAGAACTCTGCTTTGCACACCTCCAGCTCCTGACTCTCTGAGCATTTTGCCGCTACAATTTATTAAATCCTCCAAACAGTCCTGAGAGAGAGGGAAGGAGTCATTTTTCTCAGTCTTTTAATAGGAATAATGGGGCGCAGAGTCTGTGGTCAGTGCTCTCCCCTGGATGCTGTGGCCATCAGGAGGAGGATCCAGGAGTTCCTGTTTCCTGTCCTGAGCTCTGGAAAGCTCTTGTTTCATTCTGTCCCCCAGCACTGAACTAAGGGGACCCTGAACATCCCTGTAGTGACATGTAGCGTAGGACCCTTAGCAGCCTGGTTGGGAGCTGTTTTAAACAGAGATCTGAATGCTCCGGGTGGCTACATAGCATTGTCTTTGATCTGAATATGCCAGTGGCTCACTTCCAAACACATTAGGCTCACGAGGCAGTTCTTTTTCTGGCCAGAGAAGATGTTTCTGTGGAGGAGTTGTCACTACAAGGCATGGATAAGCTTTTTTCCTGGCTTTGACAGTCATTTTTGCTGCTGCCAGCAAAGTGAGCTTTGTGCACACGTGCGTGCAGCTATTCCTGGTGCAAGGTGGGTCTCTGGGAGTTACCCAGCCCGCTTAACATGTTGATCAGTTGTAGCACAAGGTAGAGAAGCACTTCCTTTGAATGTGATGCTCCTGTTTGAAGTATGACTTATCCAAGGCCAGAGAGATTTGAAACTCAGGAAGCCTGTGCATCCAAGGCAGCAGCTGGGAACAGCTGGGCTGCAGGTGAGGCTCTGCTCAGAGTTCAAGGGCTACAGCTTCTCCTTCTCTCTAACTGGGGGAGAGTTTTATGCACCACAGTACAGACGGGTTGTAAGGGAGTGGTAACACGATGTAGCAGTTAGATCCTGCATGTAAGAGTCACATATCAGCCTGAGTTAGAATTGGCAGCGACTGGGAGGGAGGGAGGCTCTCTAGAAACATTCCTGCTCCTGCTGCGCTGAAGGGATGTCTTCCTGCTGACTGCACTGGGAGTTGGCTTGGACCCCCATGTCCTGCTGATAGCACCTGGAGCAGGATCAGCTCATCCAGTGCAGAGCTGTGTGGCCCCAAAGAGATGTGCCTACATTTGGTGGGCGCTTTTGAAAGCAAGAACCTCTGAGGTGCTTTTTACACACTTGGCTGTAAAAATGCAGCTTTTTCATAGCAGGTGAACGAGAGAGTCTTTGTATACAAATGTGCCTTGGAGACAAATGAGGCCTTTGCTTGACCAGTTTAACAACCTGTAATCTGGTGACTGCATGCAGGAAATAGCCCTGTGTTTTTCTGAACTTCAGCACTGTTAAAAAAAAAAATAATTCTTAGGCTTTGTGCCTCCGTTTCCCTGACAGAAAAGTTAGGAAGACCAAATGCACTTCCCAAGGAAAAAGGACGTGTTTAATTAAGTCATCTCTGTGAGTTGCTTTGACAGCTGCAATTACAAGTAGTTGCTGTTATAGCAGCTAATAATTGGGAATTACGTTTTATGTTCTTTTGCTTCTCTTCTTCATGTAGTTGCCAGAGGTAACCAAGCATTTTTAGGTCACTTCATTACTTTTTACTACCTAGTTTGGTGTTGGATCTCTGCCGTGCTTGCCTTCATGTAGAACACATGTGTTTGTCAACAAAAATTTTGAGGTCTGTTAATCAAATACATGACTGTTCCTCACTGTAGCCAGCTCGTCGAGGATCCCCCAGAGCTTGCCAAATGTGGATTAATCACTGAATCCTCAGTGTCACTGTTCACAGAGAATGTTTATCAATTCAGCAGGGAGGAAGTCAAGGCTCAGAGATGACCTGCGTGGCAGCTAATAACAGCTTTGTTAGGCCTGCTCATTGCTCCAGTCATCATAAACCATCTCTTTTGTAAGAGCGTTTACTCAGCAGAATCAGAAGCAAATGGTGACTGATGACAATCTGACCCAAAAAAGTGGCCTTGTGGTTGACCTATCGCAGCCAGTGCCCCTTGGTCAGGATGTTGTGTCCCCTCTGGTTTTGTTTGTCCTCCTCCTCCAGCTCTGTCCTTCTAACTGCGCCCCAAGCACAGCTTATAAAATGCAGTCCTAGGCACCCACGCAATTACACTCAGACTCAGCTTGTAGCAATGCCAGCGACTTGATTTCTGCATCAGTTTGCCAGAGGGACTTTCTTGCTTTGATCACTTTTTGGATGTGGGTGATTATTCTCTTGGCACTTGGCTGGGACCATCTAATGAAAGTTTGTAGAACCAAGTCACGGGAGGGGGAAGGCAGATGTGCTCTTGCCGCAGACCCTGTTCTCTGATAGCAGTAGAGCTTATTATTCCTGTCCCCATGGGATGTAAAAATGCTTCTGGGAAGATTTTTGTCACATACAAATCATGCTTTTGAATGGCTTCTTTAAAGGACAAAGAAAAATTCAGAGTGCAGAACCCTCTGGACTATGGGGAATTGGCAGTTTCTCTGAGGAAGGAAACTCAAGCCTCATCTCTTTAGTTGGAAGGGCTCTGCTTTGCACTGAACGACTAGCAGATGAGGCTGTGGATTATTTTCTCTCCCCTCATGAGGGAAATAGCCCAAGGCCTGGAAAAGCATTAGCAGGAAGAGCACAGCACCAGGAAACATGAAGGGCACCCAGCCAGGACATGACTACACAGCTTTTAGCTGCCCAGCATTTGGGACGTTGCTTTTTTGGGTGAAGGGATTCAATTCCCTCTTGTCAGAATCGCTGGGCTTCCCAGCGAGATGCCTCCAGCTGGGTGAGCTCCCTGAGCCCTAAGTGCTGAGCATCTCTGTGTGCACGCTACAGCTGCTGCCTGTGCCAGGGGGTTCTGTTTGTGTCAGGACTCACGAGTGCTGTGGACACGGCAAGCGTGTGGGTTCAGCAAGGATCATGCCTGTTTGTCTCACTTCTGTTTCCTTCTGGATGGAGCAGTGGAGCTCAGCAGTGCTGAGGTGGCATTACTCATCCCTGTGGAGTTATTCCAGGTTCTCAGCCTGCTTGTGTAACTGAAAGGGTTTTGCCTTTTATCCCTGACACGCCGGTGGAACAGTGGGAGGATTTAAATTCAGGAATGAAATTGGCAGAGGACTGAGCCCAGTGCTTGTGTTCTGCAGTAAGCACTTGCACTGAAACCTGTTATTTCTGTAGGGAAACGTGATCAGCAGACTCTGAAACTGCATCAGTGAACGGGATAAGGACATTCTGAACCCCCAAAAAAGCCCAGCTACGGGCTTAGATGTGTTATACCCTTGAAGGGTGGGAAATCAGGTGTTAAAGAATCTGCTATAATCTTTCCCCAAGCTTTCTACCTCTTTGGAGGAAATGTCCTGGCTGTATGAAGCAGAGCCTGTCAAGAAGGATCTCAAACACTGCTTTAGTTCATTGCCAGCTTGTTTATGAGGTACTGGAATAGCACAGGTCATAATGAAGTTTGCTGGCATTTGTGCACGTCATTCTGGGTGGGGACAGTGGTGAGGGAGTCAGCACCTGCACTTACCAAGATTTTACATGCTACTGCTCTCCTCCAACCTTCTACCAGCCCCTGGAGAAGTGACATTGCTTTCTAAGAAGCAAAGGGCTAGAGCTGCAGAAAGAAAAATCCCTGGCCAACAAGACCAGGTGTATGGGAAGAGCTGCTGCAGGGGAGGAGTTAGGCACTTGGTCGAGGACTGAGGTCATTCTGTCTTCTGCTTCCAGCTTATCCAAGATGAGCATGTGGCTGTGCTACCCCTAACCACATCTTGACCTCATAATTCATCTCCCCAAAGACTTCATTTGGATAGAAAAGCACCATGTAACTGGAAAGGATGGGTAAATGTTCACCCTTGTTTCCTGTAATGAAGCTGGAACTCCCACTACAGTCCTGGAACTTGGTCCCTGAGATCACTGTCCTTGAAATCAAACACTTGAAGCCTTTTATATCAAGTCTATCCTCCAACTATAAAGCTCAAGTTTCATGTTCTCATAGCCATCATCAGTTGCATTCATACCTTAGTGAATACCAAACCCAAAATGTCCTCCTCCTTCACAGAGTCCAAATATGTCAACTCCTTTTCTTAGGTTATGATAAAAATGGGAAGTAAATTATAGATGCTCTCTCCACCTTCTGGCAGGAAATATGCTGCCAGACCGCCTTGCTACACCAGCCTCTAGCTGATGTCTGCAGATTAAAGAATGGCTGCTGTTGCTTTCCTGAAAAGAAAAGCATCCCAGAAATCCCAGCTCTCTTTTTTTAGCTGGTTATTATGTCCAGCTATCAGAAGCACAAAGAAACCAAGTGGAAAAATTGAATCTGGCACTAAGAGTGCGATGCATGAAGGCACACGACTTCCAAACCCAGAGAATAAAAATAGCTGCAAGAGGAAAAAAAAATGCCTGAAAGAAGCTCTTTAATTATTCCATTTCTTTCAAAAGCTTTGCCCCCGGCACAGCCAGGCTGCCATTTGTATAGGGCAGCCATATGTGTTTCAGTAAAGCTTGAGCACGGCATTATTAGAGAGAAAGAAGCTTCTTTTTTGGCTGTGTTTTCAAAGAGCTGGTAGCAGATCGATTGTGGCCAGAGCCCTGGGCACAAGGGAGTCTGTACTTTCATGAGTCACCAGGATTTAATTTTCAGTCCGGCTGATGGGAGGGTTTAGATTTCTGCTCGGATTCTAGAGGCTGCTCCCAGAGGGCTGCTCAAGGAAGAGGCTGGAAGAAGCGTTGGAGGAAAGCAAAGAAAGGACTACCCAGCACTCACTTTTTCAGTCTGCTGGAGAAAGCTCCTGGGCTGTTTTTGCTGTGGCACAGAGGACTGAAAACTTCCTGATGGTGCTCTCTGCTGCTGCAAAGTCTTGTAGCTGTGCTGGCACCGCAGGAACCAGCAGCCCGGTGAATCTGTGTTTCAGGACAGATAGAACACACGGTCTTCCAGCAGCCACCCATTCCCTTCTGTGGTTCCTGAGTCTTTACATCTTCCTCTGACACTTGCAAGGGGGCACCTTAGAAGCTTATGAGGAACGCCGAGAATATTGCAAAGCTCTGAAATACTCTTGTGGCTGTAGTTTGAGCTGAAGATGGCCAAGTTTTCCTCTAGCTGGAGGGTTGCCTGTGAATGCTGTGGCTGTAGTTCTGGCCTCAGCATCTTCTACGCTGGGAGTCGTGGCTGTCCAGTTATCAAGGACCTAGGCAGAGAGGAGTGTTGTGTGGAGCACGGGAAGGTGTAACAAATACTCTTCATTTAAAGGGCACAGCAGGTAGCAAACTTTGTGAGTACATATTTCTCCCTGCATGGGAGGAAGTAGAGGAGCCAGTTGTAGGCAGTAGTTGTATTTTCT
This sequence comes from Ceryle rudis, assembly GCA_033439905.1. Lineage (NCBI taxonomy): Eukaryota > Metazoa > Chordata > Aves > Coraciiformes > Cerylidae > Ceryle > Ceryle rudis. Next base: position 32,498 of record JAAGNO010031101.1, read on the forward strand.
TGCATCCGGTATTTTTGAATGAAAGCAGATTCCAGGCTGTCTCCTACCATATATAATGGTGATTAATAACTTGGCCCGTTTCCTCTGGGTTTGATGTTTGTCTTATGTTAAGATGTAGGGAGTATTGTTTGCTGAGATGACATCAAGAGCTCTTGAATGAAGGGAGTAGAGACACATCCTTCGGGCTTTCTTCTTAAATTTATCCTTCCTTTTCTTAGAAGCACGTCCCTTTGTGAAGACAGCCACTGTCTTCATCATTCACTGATTCACCGAGGACACCAAGAGCCTCAGAGGCCCAGAGTTTCTGCACACCCTGGTGGTTCCTTCAGGACTTCTGCTGCTCCCTTTGGTTTGGGGATGTCCTCTCCTTTTGCAGAGGTAGCAGTATTGATTCATGGCGCTCGAAGTCACATCTCTTCCCTACTCTTCTTTCAGCTGGCACGTGTTCAGTGCTGGATTTTTTTAAAGCCTGAGTGTAATATTTCAAGAACCAACCTTGTGAATTACAAGCCCACAAACTTAAGAAGCTCCTTGCAGTGAAATTTGGTTTGCACCTCCTTGGCACGTAAGGGTGGCATGAGGCTTACCACACTTCCAGGTGTGTGGTTAAAGAAACAACTGTCCAAATACAGACAACCTATAGCAGTGAGAGCTCTGGAAGGGAACACTCCTGGGTTTACAGCATGAACCGCTGGACTCTGGCCTCAAAAAAAATCATTTCATACCACATGCCTCAGCCCGGGAATGCCTCTTGCAAATGGCTGATGTCATGTTAATATTTCACTTTGTGAGGGAGTCCTGGTGACCTTTGCAGCTGGATTCTAATAGCCTCTTACTGTCACATCTGTTCAGTGACGTGGAAAGAAAACAGATCTGATAATCATGGAGCAGATTTATCTGTATGCAAACAAAGCCCCACGTGTGAGAACGGGACTTGCAGTGTTCAACGACAAAAGGACCGAGGTGTGTTTCTGCTTGAGTGGTGGTTCCTAAGGTTCAAGGGATGTAATTTGCCATGTGGCTGCTCTTCAGGCACAGTTAGAGCTTAGAAAATGGGTTTTGGTGGTACTGAAGCAAGCAATTTGTGCCCGATGTGAATGGGTGGCAAAGGTGCAGCAGTGGCACTTGGCAGTGCCAGGTAAGTGCTACCGAATAAGAGAGCGAGGCCACTAAACCAGTTTGCTGTGTGTGACTAGCACAGCACACCTGAATTCCTCCATGGCACTGGCAGGGGAGAGCATAATCTCCAACTCTTTACCCATCTCTGTGGAATTCATTCCTGATGAGGTGTCATCCTTCTCTGGAGTAAGTCCTGAGCAGCAGGAAACTCCAAAGTGGGACGTGTGAATCCCTTCTCCAGTCCACCACCAGCACACATACCTTAGTCCCTCTGATCTTTACTCATCTGGGACTTCCTGGCTTCTTTCCCAATCATCATACGCACGCAACTAATTACTTCTTTTTGCTGTTGTCATTGCAGGGCAACCATTGATGAGGTGGAAACAGATGTGGTGGAGATAGAGGCCAAGCTTGACAAGGTAAGATGGGGCAACTTGGAACACTGGTTTGAAGAGGGACTGGTGAGTTCCTGCTTAGGAGTGTGGCCCCACCAGTCAGTCTCCTTTAAAAACTGAGCCCATCAGGCTGTCAGGAAACCTATGTGTGATACACCGGGCTTGTCAACAGGACCATGTCTCCCTCTGCTGACAGGTACCTGTTAAGGCTCCTTTTTGACTGCCAAAGGAGTTAGGACAAGAGGTTTCAGACTCAGGCTCCTAATGATGGCCTTGTTCCAGATCTCAGGGGCTGGCACTGCTCCTTCTGTGGCAGGTTATTTCAGTGCTGTCTGTTCCCCATCTCCACCACCTTGCTGGTAGTAGGAAGCTGTGTGGGGTAGGAGCTGTTGGGTGTCCACACAGCACAGTCACCACCACCATTCAGACTGCTGGTGGTGGTTGCTGCCTGATGTTCAGCCAGGGTGTGCACCACAGCTGTAGTCTGACACTGGAAATACCCTCTCAGGGACCAGCTTGGCCATTCTTCATTTATGCTGGTGTTTCTTTACATCTGTTGGTAGTTTGGACCTAAGTCAGAGGCTTTTTGACGGAAGGTGGCTTTTCCACCCTCACTCCTCCTGATGTCTGAGACATCAGCCAAGTTGTTTCTAAATGTGAACAGAGAAAAATGAAGAAGAGGAGCCAGAAGAGCTGCTGGATTTTTATCTCTGAGATTTCCCAAAGTTTTTCAGCTTTTCTTTCCATAGCAAGGGAGAAAACTCCCACGTCTGATGGAGAAATGGGCTTTGTTGAAGTCACAAGCCCTAGGCAAAATTGTGTCCTATAAAACCTATTTACTTCTCAAGCTGCTTGAAATGGTTATCTGCACGAGCTAACCAGTCTCGCTGGTGCAAACTGCAAAGGGATTTAGGTTATCTGTTTTCCTCAGAGTTAAGGCTCTAAAGACAAAGCATGGAGTGAAACTTGCTCTGATGGTAGCGCTGCTGTCAGTGCCCCATGTAGTCAGATGTCTTGGTGTCCAGGAACGACCCTGGAGTGAGGAGGGTGGCCTGGAAGTACAAGAGCTGTTCAGGGCTCTCATCTTTTTATTGTTCAGTGCTTTGTTGCAAATTGGTTTGAGGTCCTTTGCGCGAGGATTGCATTAAAGCAATAGTCTATTGCAGTTGTGGTCTTCCCCTGAGAGCAGTTACGGGGTGACGTGCTGGTGGTGTGAAGTGGGTGGCCATTGCATGCTGTCTGCATGCATCATTTCCCCTGTCTGCTGCAGAAATCACTGGTCATGTGAAGTGCGGGCTCAGTCACTGTCAGCAACAGGCTTATCAGGCCTGGGTCCAGGGCAAGTCAGGCTGGAGTTTGCATCTGAAGAGCTACTGCAGTTCAAATTAGTTTCTCTGAGGGTAACTTTGGACAAGATTCAATCACCCCCATTCCTAATAAATCAGCCTTGGATGGCCCAGCTCCTCTCCTGTGTACTGGCTGGGTGGATGCCGAGGGCAGCCTTCCTAGGGCTCAGTGTAAGTGTTGTCCAGTGGTACCCAACTAGCTGGCATGACTAGTTCTTGGAGAGCAGCCAGCCGGCAAGGACCGACTCTGTTCCTCTGCCTTCTACCGTGCTCCCGAGCGCTTCGTTTGTCAGTTATGAGCCTTCTAACACCTGTTTAAAATGGAGGTAAGGAGCAGTGTAAATGATTCACCCAAGGGAACACCAGAGATCTCTGGTTGGTTGCTGTTCCAGAGAGCTTTCCTTCACTCTGTCCTGTGCCATGTGCAGAGCCATCCTTGCAGAGCCATCGTTGCTCCCCTTGGGAGTGTGCTTGTGCTGAATGGTCCTCAGCTACTGGTAACAGGGCCTTGGCCACAAGTGTTTGCACAGAGGTACTCTAGAAACCGCCACGTTGCAGATTAGGCTGGGTTTCCTTTCCAGAGGATCTGTCCAAAGCCCTAATGTACGTCTGGGCTCCAGATGTGACAGGAACTGCATCTGTTTGCTTTGCTTCTCTGGGCTTGGATGGGGTAGTACAAGACTGCTAGGATCCAGTGCTGCTCTGTCAAACTGCAGAGGATGTGAGCGTGACAGAGCGAAGGCAGTCTATCTGATGTCTACAGGGCCTGTATCTCAGATATACTCGGGATATATTTTTACCGAACTGCAGACAGAGAGAAGCAAGCTTGTTCTGCACTGTATGAATACAGATTAGAGGGCAAAAGCTTTGTGGCTGCAGAAATAAAACAAGCACCCGGCCCCAGCCCGGCACACCACGCTTCGGTGGGGCTTTGGCATCAAGCCAAACTTGAGAGCCATTCATTCCCAGCCTGTAGCTGAGGCTGTCTGGCAGGGAAAGATTTCTAAAGCCGTTGTTCATTTGTAAGATTAATATCCCTAAAAATCTCCTGGATTTTGAGAATGGAACCCTTCAGTTCCAAGTGTTGCTCATTATCAGCAGCTAAAGTTTTTTGCTTAGATAAAAAGCCTAAAACTGTGATCATATTAAAAAACCAAGCAAACAAAAAAAAGAAAAAATTGTGCTCAGTGGCCAGCTGTTGCTGTTGGAAATCTCTTGGGCCTTTGGTTTATGGATTTATCTTAAGTTGTTTAACATAACCTTTCACAAGGAGCTTTGGCTGAAAGGAGATAAGCTAATGGCCAGGAATTCTGCTGGAGCTAATGCTCCCATCTTTACAGCCCGTTCCAGGCATTCTAAGGCAGTTTGCTGGGGCTGGGAAGTCTGGGAATGTTCCTGCAGCTGTTACATTATCAAAAGTCAATAAAAGCTGCCTGGAGACGTCTGTCTGTGCTGCAGCAAACTAATTCCAGAGTGAGGAAGCCAAGTTCCAGGTAACTTCACCGTAACAAGGCCGGTGATGAGAATTGGAGTGCGTGCAGCTTGCTTAAAGTTCCTCTGAACAAAGCTCCTTCCAGGTCCATCGCAAAGACTGTCCTAAGTCACAAGCAGTCCAGAGACAGAGGCTGTAATCCTTCACAGTGCACCAGCAAAGTTCCCTTGGGCTGCAGAACTGTGGGAATTGATGCACAAACTTGATAGTTTAACCTGCCTGTGAGAGAACATTGATTTTCACACGGCAGATGTGGCTTGAGCAGTCCCGGTCAGTTGTTTGAAGGAAAACAGGATAGAAAATGGGCTGCCCCGATTCATCTGTCCTCAGGAGATAGCCTGGAACTGTTAAGTGAAATGTTGACAGTGTGACATACCCTGAGAAGCGTGGTCTGCACCCCTGTTTCTGCTACGCGCAGCGAGAGTTGCTGGTGTAGCCGCACCAGGAATGGGAACAGCATCTGAAGGTCTGGTGCAGCTCTAACCCAGGCTGGCTGCAGTTCTGTTTGGCACGCTGAGCTGCCCGTCTGCTCACACCTCTCTCCTCGTGCAGCTGGTGAAGCTATGCAGTGGGATGATTGAAGCGGGCAAAGCCTACATCACCACGAACAAGCACTTTGTCAGCGGAGTCCGGGACTTGTCGCAGCAGTGCAAGAAGGATGAAATGATTTCGGTAAGTCATCCTGTGGGATGGAGCGTGGAACACAGCAAGGGCTGGGGGGTGTTAAGCTTCCTGATGCTATGAATGGATCATATATCCAAGACCCTTATACTGTTTTAAGTAACCATTTAGTATGAGATTTTCTTTGAGGGAGGTAGAGACCATCTCATGATGCAGTGCTGAAAGGTCAGAGTGAGATTCTTTGTTCACAAGCAGAACTTGACTTTTAAGAAGCCAAAAGGTTGTTGGAATCTAGGTCAGTAAGCATCAGTTATTTAGGAAACATGAGTAAGCAGCCTACACAAGCAACAACTGACACGTTGATTTCAGCACTAAACTGGGAAGGACAGGGAGCCTGTGGCTTCACTGTCAGACATTTTTGAAATGCTTTCTTGCCAAACGGCAGAGTGGCTCTTCAGTGGCTTGATGAGAGCCTCTATCAGCCCTTGAACCCCTGGGAGTGAAGGGCGGCTGCTTCTATTCACTGCCAGTTCTCTTCACCTTTATTTTTGCAGGAGTGCCTCGACAAATTTGGAGACAGTCTGCAGGAAATGATCAACTATCACATGGTAAGATGCCGCTTCCTCTTGTCTTTTTGCGTGCTGACGGCAACCCCTTTGTCAAGGCACTGATTAATGGTCTCCTGTGTTTGGCTTACTTGACACTGCACAAAGGTTGGGTCTGTGAAGGGAGTGTCTTTCAGGTTCCAGTCCCTCCACATTGCGTAGCCCAGCGAGCAGCAAAGGGCTGGGAGTTATTGTTGCCTCTTGCAACAGTATTGAACTGGATGAGCTGTGAGTCTGCGCACTCACAATGACCAGTCCTGATGCATCACGTACACTAGGAAATGGGATTTGCACGGGCTTGCAGAGGAGGTACCACTTAGTGAAAGGGCATGTACTGCTGCCTGGGTGCCTTTTGGCTCATTGCAGATCAGAGATGAACAACGAATATGTAGAAGGGTGAGATTAGAGACCCTGCCATCGAAGGAAGAGGAAAGCTCACAAAGGCCCCACACTCCGCATGCCTTGTTGTTCTTGGATAGCACAGGATTTTGTAATGAGGACAGACAGGGTCCTGAGTTGTTCTCACAACTCAGGACTCAGGCTGTTAACACCTTGTGTGTATAACCTTGTTTGTGCAGATTTGGAATACAATCTGAAGCCTGACAATCAAATTTATGACATTAGGACACTGACAGGGCTGTGAAAGGACCCAGCTGAAAGGACGACATTGTTCAGTTGCTGCTGGGAGGAGACTCAGTGAGTTTGTGCAGCTCTGTGTTGAAGGATAACACAGGATATATTAGTGCCTCACTGAGATGAAAGGATGGAAATGCACAGACAATGGCTATTCTCCTGAGCTGGCTCTGTCCCACTAACGGAGCCCAGGGAGTTAGAATCTGCCCTTTCTCCATCCCAAACATCCACCCGTGGCATCTGTAAACCTCATGGAAGAGGAAGGTGCTTGGTGGCTCCATGCCAGACCCACCATTTTAAGTCTGTAACTCAGTAGGAGCTTAAAGCACAAGTGCTTTAAAGTGAAGGAAGCTTTAGGGTGTCAGCACTGGACTGACCCACTTTTGTACCACGATGCCCCTGTCAGAGTAGATTAGGCACGATGCTTGCTTTTGGGATGCAAGTTAACCACGTGCAGCTGGAGCAGAAGCTGCATTAGGTCCATTTAGTTATTTCACGAAGCAGGTGGGAAGACTGTTTCCTAGTGAAAAGTGGAAGGGAAAAGAGGTGCTGCACAGACAGCTCTCCTAGGACTGCTAGGCATTGGAGAACAGTCAAACAGCTGTACAGCAATGCCGTTGGTGGCGAGAGAGTCACTAAACCAGCATGAGCGTTGGAGAAAAGATGTGTTTGTGCCAAAGCAGAGAAAGCCAAGCCCTGATTTTCGGATACTGCTCAAATTCCCTCTGAAAACGTACGGCCTTTCTGCCATGGAGCGTACGAACCCCTGAGAAGCTCCCCCTTCGTTCCAGGGATCACATCACAGCTGCACTGACAGGGGCTGGGCTGAGGAGTGCGTGCAGCCCAGCCGTGAGGAAGAAGCCCCAGCCAGAAACCTCTAGATGCAGAATGCTGTCTGTGAGCTCTGCTACGCCAGCTGGGCAGCTTCCCCTGGATCCCTGGTCTCTGCCAAAAGTTGCACTTCTGGGATTGCTCCTGCCTTGGCCAACTAATAAGCAGAAGGACCCTTCCCAGAGCTATCACATCCCCAGCCGATGTGGTATAACCCTTCCTAGGCACCCCACCCTGCTCAGCAGTGGTGACCTCCCCACTATATGTGAGTCAGGGGCTGTAACAGTCAGTATTTCCCTACCACCAGCTGCATGCACGAGGGAAAACGTGCTTAAATCCTCCCTCCCCCTGGCCTTTGGAAAGCACCCTCCTCCCTTGGTGCACAGCAGCGCTGAGCCCCTCTCCAGGAAATGGCTTTGGAATGGCTGCTGCATCTTGAGCCCTGTCCGAGGGCTGTTCAATTAGCTGGGTTATTTTTAGTGCTTTCTGCTGTCTCCTTTGTGTGTGCCTGTGCATGTGTGTATCTTGGATCACCCGCGTCCGAGGATCTCGGCTGTGAAGCAGTTGTCAGTGCTTCATCTAGGAATGTGGCCAGGACAGCATGTACAACTGGAACAAGTTAAAAAGAAGGGAAAATATCCCCCCAAAAATCAGTTGGAAAAGCTTGTTCTATAATTTCATTGCTAAAGCACGTGGCCCAGAGATGTCCTGATTCTAATTCAGCAAATCCAAGTGTAAAAGCTGCTTGAACGTAGAAGATGAACACCATGAGCTCCAGAGCAATCCCACCTTCCTTTTAATGCACAAAGAGGAAAAAAGGTCAGAGCAACCTTAGAGGACAGGTGACAAAAGAACTGAGTTCAGGAGAGGGGGAGTCTGTGTCCTCTGCCTTTTTTTGTGCTCTTAGCCACGTGCATTTGGGCTAATGCCTCCCTCACGTCAGAGCCCTCATAGAAACCTCAATACCATGGTGGATCTGGACTATTGTACATTGATGTCTCAGCTTCTGTGTCTGCGAAAAGTATTTCAAGTGCTTTCCTCTCTCTGAGGGGCTACTGGGAGGACACACAGACTAACAACTAACAGAAGCTCTGCTAATTCATGCCAGGCAAACACCAGCATTGCCAGAAAGTTGAATCAACACCTCGGGCAGTAGAGTTTTTGCCCACACTGTAGAAAGGGATGAAACCAAGGAAGGGTAGACAGACAGAGGGAGAAAAGGATGGGTTTAATACTGAGATTAATGGTGCTGGGATTTAACTCTGTTCTGCCACACAGAATTCTATGAGATTACAGTGATCTAACTGGAAACCGTGTTGGTACCCTGTGTGATAATGAAATTTGAGGAAGATGCACCATGAGGGAGCAGCACTGCTCAGTGGGGAACAGTGTCTGGGGAGGATTTCAACCCTTCAACCCCAGTCGACAGGCTGTGTCTCAAGCAGTGCAGGAGCAGCTCTGTGTTGTCCCTTCCCCTTTCTGACCTGTGCTTCTTGCTTTGGTTTGGTGAAAGCAGAGAAACCAGTGGTTCAAGACTGTCCTGGTGGCCAGCAGGATGACCATAAGCCAGCAATGTGTCCTTGTGGCCAGGAAGGCCAATGGCATCCTGGCGTGGATTAGAACGGGTGTGCTTAGTAGGTCAAGAGAGGTTCTCCTCCCCCTCTACTCTACCCTGGTGTGGCCATGTCTGGGATATTGTGTCCAGTTCTGGGCCTCTCAGTTGAAGAAGGTCAGGGAACTGCTTGAGAGAGTCCAGCACAGAGCCCCAGAGCTGGTGCAGGGAGTGGAACATCTCCCTGCTGAGGAGAGGCTGAGGGAGCTGGGGCTCTTCAGCTTGGAGAAGAGGAGACGGAGGGGTGACCTCATTCATGTTTATAAATATGTAAAGGGCAAGTGTCAGGAGGCTGGAGCCAGGCTCTGCTCAGGGATGTCCAGTGATAGGACACAAGGCAACGGGTGCAAGCTGGAGCACAGGAGGTTCCATGGAAACACAAGGAAAAGCTTTTTCACGGTGAGGGTGACAGAGCCTGGAACAGGCTGCCCAGGGAGGTTGTGGAGTCTCCTTCTCTGGAGACATTCCAAACCCATCTGTACATGTGTGCCCTGCTCTAGGTGATCCTGCTCTGGCACAGGGGTTGGACTGGATGATCTTTGGAGGTCCCTTCCAACCCTGAACACTCCGTGATTCTGTGACTGCGTAACATGACTTGCCTGGGCAGCTGCTTTCCTGGGGATGGCTTTGAAGGGGAGACAGGAAAGGGTAGATGGCTCGGGCAGACTGGTGTAGGTGATGATGATTGAGTAAGAAGTCAAGGAACTAATGTCTGCAGCTGGTTGTGTTTCATTTGACTGGTGAGCTGGAGAATGGCACTGCCCTCGCAGCCCCAGAGGACGCGTTTCCGTAACACACGTAGGAGGGAGGCTGATTTCACTTGCTGCTCTGGGGACAACATCTTGGGCAATTGGTTTCCTGTTCTGTTCAGAAACCTGTGCTTGGTGGCTTGAAAAAGAACTTTCCACTGATGTTACAATGCTGACCTCTTGAGGCACCGCTGCAGCTGCAGATGTCAGTAGCAGCATCAGCAGAAAAGCCCAAGGTCCTGCTGGTTGCCCTGTCACCTTGGAGTCACATTGAAGGCAGGATGCTAGGCATGTATTTCTCTTGGTGGGTCTGCTGTGTCTGGATGAGCGTTGGATTTTCCTGTAGGAGGCTGTCATTCCCTCTCCTGGCAATCAGTGTGTAGGTCTGCTGATTCCTGTACTCATCTTTCTAATGATTCTCACTTGTACTAAAGCTACATTAGCTATCTGAGGGATAAGGATCCCCAGCCTCAGGCATCCTAGACCCCATATTTTAATTCTTGAAGGAGGAAAATACCTGATGAGAAATGACTGTGAGTCCTCCCCATGTCCCAAAAAGCAAAACTCCCCACCTTTCCCTGTTGACTTTAGGAGTCCTGCGGGTGTCAGTTGTGCCACCAATTTAAAAGCATCAGCTATTACCTCCAGTGCTTGTAAAAGTACAGTCTTTAGGGGAATTGGCTCTTTACCAAATGTGGGTAGAGGTGCAGGGTCTCGGTGGTGTTTAGTTCTCCAGATACCACGGGACTCAGTGAAACTGAGGCACTTCCTACCCCCAAGTGCAAATGAAATCTTACTCCAGAGAAATTCCTTTTACCTGAGATCCCGAGGGAGCGAGGAGTTCAATACCCCAGAGCACTTCCCTCCTATCAACGCTGCGGTCTGTCCTGTCATTCCCGCTGTTCTTTTCTGTCACTCCCATCCCTGCCAGGAGCCTTTACCCCAGCACAGCATGAGCTGACACTGTGCAGACTCCTCTGGCAAGTGCAGTCCTTGCAGCACGGGGCACAGCCGGGCTGTCTGCGGGATGCTGTGTCCCATCATCTCAACAGGCCACCTTCCAGGCTCACGATCCGTGATGGGGAACGAGTTTCCAGCCACCTCTGTGAAACCTCTGAGCAGCGGGGGACAGGCAGAGGATGCCAGGGCTTTGCAGCAACCTTCCTGCACAGCTCACCAGGGTGGGCCGTTGCCTGTCACGGGAGCCTGAGTGGCATGAACTGGAATTTTGCTCGAGGGCCTGAAGTCTCCTCTGTGACCCCTCCTCCTCACTACACTGGAGTGAATAATTTTTGACTGTGGCTTGTCAAGCTCTTCCGTACTGGAGCTGCTCCTCGCTTGTCTGCAGACAGATGCTGTGCTGTCAGCTCCAAACCCTCTGTGTTGTGGGTTTCTTCCTTCCTTCCTTTCCTTCCTTCTTTCCTTCCTTCCTCCCTCCCTCCTTCCCTCCTTATCACCCTCCCTAAAACACAAAACAGACTGAAAGGCACAGCACTAGCAGATAATTATGGGCTGTTTGGTTTACACTATGACACTGGGCAATGGAATTGCAGCAACTGCAGAAGCTCACTTTTTTTTTCCCACCCCATTGCCCAAGAATGTTAAAACCTAGAGTTGAGGTGGATTTCATTCCCCCCAAATTCTGGTTAGATCAGAGTTCCCTGCGCTGCTTTTAGGTGCAGTCCCATATCTAATCAGCACTTCTGATGGCAGGAGAATCCTCTCCATAGACTTCTGAAGCAGACACAACTGTCTCCCCTCTGCTCCGTGCCAGCCTCTTGGTGCTGACTGGCTGTCTGGGTTAAGAGATGTAGAATTTGTAGATAGTCCAAAGCTGTCAGCATCCACTTCCAAGGAACTAGGTGAGGGGAGGCTCCAGGTTATACAAGTGAATGTGGGGATGCAGTAATCCCTGGCTCTGTCAGAGAATGGGAGGCAGTTTCCCACCAGACTGTTTCCCTGGAAGAAAATACTGGGAACCTTGTCGCAGTTACATCCAAGCTCTTTCTGGTGCAGTTCCCTTTCTCTGTGTGACCAAAAAAGATAAGAAAAGTGAAAGGATGCAAGAGAAAGTGCTGTTGTGATAGGATTACTCTGGCTGAGTCCTTTCGGTGCCTCTTCAGCAGCACCAGGTATTTTCCAGTTCAGAAGATGTAACATGAACAGCGCTACTCCAGACAGTGCTGGGTGCAGCTTCATTAACTCCTAAGCTTTCCTGGCTGCCATAAATCACTGGAGCTACGTCACAGGAATCCTCCAGCAGGAGCAGCTTGCAGGGGAGATTTAGCTGTGCTGAGTGAGCCAGGAAGCATTTCCTGCTGACAAGAAGAAAAGCCACCCAAGCTGTGATGAGTCAGTGAGGCAGATGGCAGATGTCATGGGTGGAGGGTAGTGGTGGAGTTCAGGGGGAAGGAAGTGAAAGTGGAGAGTGTTTCCAAGCTGGCTGTTCTCCACAGGGTTGGGTGGACCACCTGCATTTTCTGACAGCACTTGGGAAGGGTCCAGGTGCATCAAGCTACCACAGTGAGGGATGTCGTTGTGGATGCAGAATTACCATCTGACAGGAGAAGAGCTTTCTGTCATCTGATGGCTTCACAGTTTTTGCCATCACGTCCTAGCACAATGACTTTGTACTAGGCCAAAAGAGTTCAGTGAGATGCCGCTCCTGAAGTTTGATACCAGTCCAGCAGCTAACAGGAGCACAGCACTGCATCCTGGGTTTCAGAAAGACTAGGTTTTGTCTGTTTCTGGAGTATCTTGGGATGTCCATGTTCTAGTGAGAGGAGGGAGTCAGCTTCAATAATAGGTAAGGGGCAGGAATAAATGTCCTCTAAATACAAATTGGAGCTCTTGAGCTTTTTGTGAGAGACTCAGCTTCATCTCAGTCCAGAAGTTAGGCTTAGGCTGCGTTGACATCCAACATGTTTAATGGGAGTAGCGTTGTTGGCTTGTATTCCAGAGCACAAGTAATACAGCAAGTGAGCTGTATTACAAAAGCATCACAGATAGAATTCCGTTCATTGGTGGCATTTATCTGCTCAGATGTAGGACCCAATCACAGAGCCAGACAGGAATAAAAGTCACAGAAGCATCACCTGCCAAACAAAGGATGCTTGAATTCTGCCCCTTAGGTTACTACCTTCAGCTGTTAGAAGCTGCACTGAACTGCCTCCAGCTTGGGACACTGCTGATGGGAAAGGGTTCCCCAGACTGGATAAAAAGATCAGGCCACCAGACAACCAATCCTCATTTAAATGCAACATAAACCAGTTCCCAGATGGCTTCAAGGGATGTTGGTGAGAATGAGGCCTCCAGTATGGCCGGGAGATAAGCACAGAGATGGGACTCATCCAGCTGATGACCACTGTGGCTGGAGTGGTGAATTTGTGGAGCTGGAGAAGGGAGAGCTGCCTGCGTCCATATGTCAGGCAGCTGCAGAAGTAGCTCCACACCCTCCCATCTCATCAGCTGGGGCCAGTTCTTGCAGGAGACCAGCTGATTTGCTTAGTGATCTCATCTTGGGCTATGGCTCTCGGTGCACTGAGAGACCTTAGTGGCCCTGACCAGCTTCACCTGGTGTCTCCACCCACATCCTCCATCTCTTGGTCCAGGAACTCCATTTAAGATCCACCCAGGACCTTCACTTCTGGGTTGGGCTGTAGGAGCTCAGGTCTTCAGCTCAGCTAAAACAATGCCCAGTCATGGACCCTGGAGATCCCCAGTCACAGAATTATGTACCTTCCTCGTCACTATGGATCTCCATAGCAATCTCTGGACCTGACCCTGATATGTGGATGTGCCTCCTCACTGCAAGTTTACCTGATGATCTTGGCTCTTGGTTGAATCTGGCCACCATCTCTGAACCTGCCCTGCCCTTGTGGTATGGTGGAGTGGATTGTTGTCTGGTGAGACCTCTGCCAGCTGTGTTACTCTTCCTCAGCTCCTGGTTCAATGGCCTCTGCTGCTCCTGGACAAATTCCCACTGCAAATGCCCCATCTGCCTTTAATCTCCAGTCAAGTGCTATTCCCATGTGCAGCTGTGATGTCCCACTTCTGAACTTCATGCATCTAAGTGCTGAGAGGAGCAGTTCACAACCAGGCAACCTCAGTTCTTATTATCTTCTGCTTTGCTTCAGAGCCAGGGGGGATCTCCTTTTCTGCAGGGAGTCCGGTGGGAGCGCTGTAGCAGTGATATCCCAATTCTGATGTATCTCGTGTCTTGATTTTAGGCTTGTGGTTCCAGGAATAACATCCTGGGCTGCTGAACTTGCTTTTGTTTCTTGAGGCCATGAAATTCCTAAGCCCCCTGTCAAACACAGGTTTGGATTTATGCTGCTGTCTCAGAAGCTCATGCTGGGAAAGTGAAACATGGGATCTAGCCCCTTGCTGCTGTTGGGCGAGACCTGTGTTAACTCCCTTCTTTCATGCAGACCCTCCTCAGGCACAGATGTGGATGAGTCATAGGCTGGACTTCTCATGTCTTGGTGGAAGCTAAGAGAGAGGGTGGGGTGATATTTGGTCTGGAAAATCTTAAAACAAATGATTTGTTCCAAGTATGTCTGGGAAAGGAGAGCAAGCCAAGGGATGATTTTTTAGATTTGAAACTCTAGCTCTTAAAACTCTATTTATTTTGTGTTGAAAATTGAATGGGGGATCCACTTCAAAATATTCCCCTGGCAGAATTAATGAAGAAGCAATGAAAGTCATGCTGGTCTTGTAGGATGCTTCTCAGCAGAGATGCTGCTGGCAGCAAAGGCATATTCATTACCTGGGATCCACTCACAAACCAGTTGGCAATCCCTGCCCCAGACTTGCATGGGGTGAATAGGTGCAGAGCAGAAGGAAAGGCACCATCGTGGTGCTGTGGGGCTCAGTGCAGGAGTCCCACGAGAGGAGCAGGAGGTGGAGAGAGATGTATATGGCTTGTATATGGCTCAGTTGTGCAGTTTTCCTGTTCTGATACAGATGCCTTTAGATTCAAATTCCACCTAGAAATGTTGCTGTGCCCCAGGAATACTGCTTGTGATCACCAGGAGTTCAGTTCCCTCTCAGTAAACAGCTTCAGGTAAGGAGCAGTGTTATGAGCTCTGATTTTTCGACATGGACTGAATCCTTAGTTAATTCTTCCTAGGCAGCCTGAGAAGCTGCCCGTGCTGTGTCCAGCTGTAGGTGCAGGTTGGAGCCAGGTGACTTTCTTGCTGCTCTCCCCTCCCTGCAGGGTGTCATGAGCAGAGGGCAGTGCCCGAATGTCACTCGGGGAAGCTGCTCCATGGGAAAAGTTGGAGGCCAGTGCCTCTTGGAATGCCGTTGGAGAGAGTGAAGGGATGCCAAGAGCAGTAAATAATTTACGTTGGTAAAAACACAAAGCTGGGTGGTCATGGGGTTTTCTTTCTTTTTTCCCCTTATTTTGCATCTGTTGATATTTAGAGGCTGTTGGTGGCTGTTTATGCTCAGGCAGTCCTGGCATGGTTCTTGCTTTGTCCTTGGCTGCAGCAATGCACATAACAAATGTGTTTGAGGCTCTGCAGCCAATGCTGCTGCCTCTGTGTGGGGTGCTTTGTGCTTGTTTGGAGCAGTACCCTTGTGGAGTGTCAAAAGCACACCCACCTTATCTGCTGGTGGGAGATGTGAGGTTGGGAGGACACCTGTGTCTCTGTGAGCCTGTTGGCATTGGAAGGAAGGCTCAGGAATGAGCCAGGGTGGTTTTGCTTGGAGGTTACTATGGGACTAAAGCTTGTCACCACCTCAGTGTGTGTCGCATGTCAGATCTCTGCAGCTCCTGCCAAGATCTCAGTGTGGTGGAGAGGGCACTGCTCAGGCTGGGAATGCTGATCATGGTCCAGTGGAAGGAGGCTTTTTTAGGTTTGTTCTTGTATCTCCCTATTCTCTATCTCCTCAGTCTTCCCCAGTCAAGTCTAGTTTGCCTGTGATAGTAACTGGTGAGTGATCTCCCTGTACTTATCTTAACCTTTTTAATTTTATTTTCTTCCCTGAGGTACAGAGAGTGGCTTGGCAGGCACCTGGCAGCCCGACAAAGTTAACCCACCACCTCCTCACAAAAATCTGCTGCTTTAGGCAATGTTGGCTCTTTTGCACTCTAAATGGTCTAGGATGACTGTTTCTAACTCTCGGAAAAAGCCAGGAGACCCAGAGGTGCTCACCACTTTGGGGTCTTACCTGAACTGTGTAGCAAAGCAGTGAAGGTGGCCAGAAGAGGAAAGCTGAGATGGTGGGTTGGGTGTCAAGGGAAGCTGCCCAAAAAACTCCCACTGGCAATTCAAGCTTGCCACAAAGAGGAGGGAGAAAAGGCAAATGAGAAAAAGCTGTTTGTTTTAATCTGAAGGGCTTTGTACAGTTTGCTTGCTGTGAGACAAAGTCCTTCATCAGGTAGAATGAAATGGTGTCCCTGTCCATTCTTTGTTGGCCACTCTTGCTGGCTGCAGCATGGCCAGTGGCTTTTCTCTAACCCTGGGGTGACGTGTCCTTCCTGCTGCAGTCGCTACGTGCTCTGGGGCCTCTCCCCATCTGGTCCCCGTTAGCCCAGTGCTGAGTCATCCCAGTGCATCTGAAATACGGGGCTGTGGTAATCCTGCCTCTCAGAGGTGGGTGGGAGGGAGCTGAGCAGACACTGGTCTCCAGCGTCTAGCAGAGGATAGGAGGAGAACACCTTGTAAAGGAAGATGGGGACGGCTGCAGATGAAATGGGCAGAGGGTGTAGAGTAATGGGCTTGGGACCATTTTTTTTGTGAGGGGCAGACAGAAGAGTAAAATTTAAAAGTATGTAAAGAACTAAGTCTCTATACTGTATGCTTAGACCTCTCACCCCTGTTCATCAGAGCATGGCTGGCCATGATGTACCTTCAGCAGTTGTTCCCATCTCCTCTAAGTGGAGCAGCGTTGAGGTGACAGTGCCCTCCTCTGGCTCAGCGAGACATTTGAGACTCGGGAGAGACAGTTCAGAACGGGGACTGTGAAGGCAACTGCTCCTACAAACACTCCTCTTATGGAAGGATGTTGGTGGCACGCGTTGCTTTGTGATATTGGGAGCCCTGGTACAGGCTGTGGAACCTGTGGTGCCCGAACTCTGCAGCTACAGAGAACATGATCTGTTATGACAGCCCTGGCGTAATGCTGAGTCCCTCACACTGAAGCTCCTGGAGAGCATTCATGGATATTGTGACTCCTCGGTGTTTCTATGTTGCAAAAATGTTTGATATTCTTTTCCCTCTCTTTTCTTTCAGATCCTATTTGACCAGGCGCAGAGATCAGTCCGGCAGCAACTGCACAATTTTGTGAAAGAGTGAGTGCTTGTCCTTGCTGTTTGGTCTTCAGCTTCTTGACCTTCCCTTGCAGCTGTCCTGTGTGCACTGGCAGCAGAGCTGCAGCCTCTCGGAGCGGAAGAGATGCTGAAGGGCAGAGGGAAGGATCTGGTTTGTGTGGTGGTGGTTGCTGTCATCTTGCAACACTATCATTGTGTTGCTCTGTTGTCAACCAGATGTCTGACCCCAGCTCATAGTTAAAAGCTGGACATGAAGTATAATTCAAGATCAGGGCATCATCCTGAAGCCTGGTAA
This sequence comes from Ceryle rudis, assembly GCA_033439905.1. Taxonomy (NCBI): domain Eukaryota; kingdom Metazoa; phylum Chordata; class Aves; order Coraciiformes; family Cerylidae; genus Ceryle; species Ceryle rudis. The sequence continues at coordinate 49,475 of JAAGNO010031101.1, forward strand.
AGTTCATCTGCAGAGCTGGTCCTCTAGGTCAAGCCCATCCCAGAGTTAGATCCCTGCAGAGCAGGGCCAGCTCCACATCTTACGATATCTTATGTTTGATGCAGAGTTTCCTTACTGGTTTAACCTGATGCATGCTTGCAGAAGGAAGGACCTTTGCAGCCAAATGACTTTGGGGTCCAGCAGAATTGTTGTATTCTTAGCTCTCGTCCTGCTCAAAATTACACTGGCTCTGCTCTTCTGGAGTACGCTGAGCATCTGTCTGGACGGTGACAGACAGAAGGGTGCAGCAAATCATCCCTGTGCCTTCTGCTCAGAGCTTGACCACTGGTTCAGAATCACTTGCTATTGCAAAGCAAGTTCACGATGCCCTGCTGTGGCCGATGCAGGATATTGCATATTAAAGACGTTAACTTGCCCGTGGCAGGTCCAAGGTGCAGAGGAGCTGGGTCCAGGAGGTTAACTAGTGGGGACAGCCTGTACCTTTGACCTTGACCGTTCCATTGCTGCAGGAGCATGTTTCCTCTGAATGCCTCATTTCCCCAGGGTAGGTATCTAGTGCAGGATGGGCTCCTGAGTGAGCTGAATATAGGTCAGAGAGGAACCAAGGCCTTCAGCTAAGCAGGAGCTGGTTGCCATGGGAACTGGCAATTGCCTGTGAATCCCTCAGCAGCTGTCTGCTTGGAGGGAGGGGGTCCCTGGCTGCCCCCCACCCCATTCCTCATCCCCATCTTCTTGCCTAGCACTCACCCTACCCCTGCTTTCTTTAGTAATTTCTCTGATGAGCTCAGATTTAATCTATTTAAGGCTGGCAGTAGGAAGGGGGAATTTCACCTTCATTTTAGGGCTGTCATCCTTTCAGCATCTCTACAACTTACTCTTTTTTTGCACTTGTGCTGCTCAATCTCTGTGCTCCCAGGCCCTGGTGCTTTGATATTTGTGTTGCTCCTGCCCTCGGTTGGAAAATAAATTGTGTGCTTGGGACCACATTTGAATAATCCACCAAAAGCCAATCTGCAGCTTCCTGGCTGATGATGGGAACAAAGAAACCACGGGAGCTCTGCCCATGCTTGATGGATTCATACATCTGAGAGGGCAAGATCTACCCTCTAACCTGACCTCCTGGTTGAATTCCTTGGTACAGATGGGAGAAATCAGCTCACCCTGCCCATGCTGTCAGTAGCCCAGTGTCCTGTGACTGCCTTAGCCACAGACCTTGCTGACCAGGAGGGTTTTGCTAACCAACTCTTGAGGTTGCAGTCGTGCCGCTGCAGCCTGGCTTAGAGCTAGCTGAGATTCCCAGCAGTATCATGTGCCTCTGAACTCCTGCTCCTCTTTGCTGGGGATAAGCACAGATGAGGAGGCCGTTCTCACCAAAACTGGATCAGACTGTGTAAAATCCCCACAGCTTTTGCTGCAAGTGACCCCAAAAATGCAAAAAGTGATGCTGTTTTTCTCCTGTGAATGGAGCTACATGGCCACGTAGCTCAGCAGACCAGTAACCCAACCACCTCTACCTGCCCACGGTAGGCTCTTTTGGCCAGAGGCTGTTCCATACATAAGTATATGCAACTTAAAACAGTTTGCCACAGGGCAGAGTTTAACATTTACTGTCTGTCAGGTTCAGCTGAAACTCTTTTGTGTTCTGTAGAGTAAGAATAAGTGGATGTTACTTGTTTTCTAATATTTTTTCACTACTTTGTTATAACAGTTTATAATTGAGGTAAACAGAGCTCCCCTGGACAGAAAATAAATGTTTGTGTTACGGCTGCTGTAAGTCAGTGTTGCTGCTTTCAACTCCTGAGGAGCCAGGGCCACTTGTAAGAGCTGATCTTCAGGAACTGCTGTCTTCACTTCTTTGTGGCCATGCAACTCAAGTTGTGCCTGAGTGGTGCCTGCTATTTAGTAAAAAAAAAAAAAAATCCCCCCAAAAAAACAAACCAGCCACACAAACTAAAAAAAACCCTCTGCCTGTCACTGTGTCTTTATAGCCCCCTCCCTGCCAAGCAGCCCCTGATCCCCTGTGAGGTCTCTAGGTGTAAATAAAACTTTCAAAAGTTCACACTGGATCCTGTATGTCCAAAAGCAAATGTAAATAAATGCACCTGTCATACAAAGGAAATAGAATAGTCCCATGTCTGGATTTTGCAGCCAGACAAGGCAGAGTCAGCTAGAGCTCCTCATGAACAGCCTGCCTGCCCTAGTTGAATGTCCTGCTCTGAATTTGTGAAGTATTTGGTTTTAGTTTTTTCGCAAAGTGAAATAGGAAGCGTGTGTTTTCACGGGTAGATTCTGAAATGTTCTACTTGCCACTTACTGAGGACTATCTTTAGAGCTGGATGCCATCTGGCCTGGCTTTCTGGCTGCTGTCCTTGGAGACAGGGACCTTAAGGCTTTGAAGGCAGTATGTAAGGTCCAAGATCTTTCCTTGCCAACTGTCTCTAAAAAAAGACTGTCTAGAGTTAATCTGGAGTCAGTCAAGCTGGACACAGTCAAGGTTGGTGGGGTGGTTTAGGATCCCAGTGGCATCTGGAGCAGGATTTCTGAGTGATCACAGAGTACCTGGTTGTAGCTCTCCCTACTCTGCTGGCATCAGGGATATTCTGTCTGCTTTGTAACGATGATTCTTATCTTCTCCTCTTCTTTGGGTTCCAGTGATGTCCGGAAGTTCAAGGAAACTAAGAAACAGTTTGACAAGGTGCGAGAGGACATGGAGATATCACTGGTGAAGAATGCTCAAGCACCTCGGCACAAGCCCCATGAAGTGGAGGAGGCAACAGGCACCCTGACCATAACCAGAAAGTGTTTCCGGCATCTGGCCCTAGACTATGTGTTGCAGGTTGGTGTCTGTGTCCCCAGCTCTCACTGGATCTCCCAGTACAGAGCAAGACATCACAGGCAAATTGCTCAATAACCTACTATAGGGAATGAAGAAGTTGCAGGATGAGAGGGTGGCAAGTGGAGTCTTACCAATGGGTTCAGAATGGTACTGAATTACTCTGAGTCCATCTCAGCCTGCTAAGAGAAATGCAAGCAGTGACCTGATAGATTAAACATCTCCATGCGATGCCAAATTGCACTCTGGGGTCACTGGTCAGCCTCCATACAGCCGGACGTCAAGTAGTGACCTTAATCAGCAGCAGCCCAGGTCAGAAAATGTATCTATGCTGTTTCCCTTTTTATTCTACCTGGAGCTCACCAGAACTGTCTTTTCAGAAACTTAACTTTCTGGAGCTGTCTGTGAATAGTTTGTGGTTTGCTGCTGGGGACACTGCAGCAAGTTGTTCATGCTTAGATCTCCCTGCCGGGCTGCTTAGTGCTGCTGATGCTGAGAGTCTCCTCTTGATTCCTTCACAGATCAACGTCCTGCAGGCCAAGAAGAAGTTTGAAATCCTGGATGCGGTAAGGGCTCTCTGTGTTTTCTGTGGCTGCTCTCAGTGACTCAATGAAAGGCAGCCCTCTCCATTTCAGGTTGCATGGGTCGACATACCGACTCCTCGGTCTGCCCTGGAGATACTGTCTGGGACTGCTCTGGGGGCTGCAGGTATGCTAACGAGAGGGGAGAATGAAGGACCAGCAAGATACTCCACAGGCCAGGACTGGAGGGGACTTTCAGGGGTGACAGACACTGCTTTTGCTGCTTTGTGCTCACAACAGGGGTTACCTGACAGTGTGGAAGGATTTGTGAGAGGAAGGAAAAAAGAAGAGGGAGAGGCATCTAATGGATAGATTACTTTGGGAAGGGACAGGGTTAGACCTTGAAGAGACTCCTTTGTGGATAATAAGGGATAATAAGGACTTTTCACACTCACTTTGTCCCAGAACCTGTTCTGACCTTGCTGTTGTTTCCTTCTGCAGATGCTGTCCTTCATGCACGCCCAGTACACCTTCTTCCAGCAGGGCTACAGTCTTCTGCATGAACTGGATCCCTACATGAAGAAACTGGCCACAGAGGTGAGGGGACAGGAATATGGTTGTACCTCTTCCCCCTGAGAGGACATCCTCATCCTTTCCTACGCAGCTACCATCCTTGGTAATCAGGGAGTGGTCGGAGCATCGTGTGTGTTGGATGAGCCAAGCTGCACTGTGGAGTGGCAGCCAAGAGCTGTGGTTACTTTCAGTGCACACCCAAACACAGCCCCTTTCCTCTCTCATGGGGACTTATGATGTTAAGCAGGGCTGGTGTAATCCCAGAGCAGGGCAGCAGAAATGGACAGTTGCCTATAAACCTCCTTCCTGAGTTTTATACCTGATGTTCTCCTCCCTGCCTTTAGCTGGACCAGCTGGTGATTGATTCTGCCGTGGAGAAGAGGGAGATGGAGCACAAGCATGCACTGATACAGCAAAGGGTGAGTCCTGGGATTGCAGCTTGGTGCAAGCAGCACTTCTCTCATTCTGTGTAGTTGTCAGGATTGCACAAGAGGCAACTGCCCTCTGATATGGGGCTTTCCATGATCAGTCCTTCGCAGCCTGGAGCAGCAGCAGAAGTTGTTGAGATGAGAATAATAACCCTGTGGATGCTGAGAAGTCTAGCCAGTAAGGTCCAGCAGACCAAGGAGTGTATGTGCTCCTTTGGCACCCAAAGACATCACTTGCTGCAGGGCCTTTTCTTCATTCCTAGTGAGCTCAGACTGCACTGAAGTGATGATGATGGGTTGTGGGGGAGAGTGAGCAGGACTCTGCGGTTTCTGAGAGGAGTGTGCTGCAGTGAACTTCTTCCATGCAAGTCTGCTCCAAACTGCAGTTCAGATGATTCTTGCTTAGCTCCTGTGACATGACACAGCTACAGCCTTGGGCGGCATGGCTTTGGAAAGGTCCGTGGGGACCCAACAAGCTGTTGTTTTCAGCTGAGCTATGCTAACTCTCTACTTGTGTGCTCTCACCTGCTGTAATTGGGTGTAACCACCAGGAACTGCCAAGATAATAGGATTTATTATCAGAAAAGTCTGAGCCTTCAGCAGGGAGGCATCTTGGCTTAATGTGGGCTCTGATTTTTCCAGACCATTCATCTGGGAATTACTTCAAATCTGAGGCTTGTAGAAGTGTCAACTAATTTTTTTGTTGTTGGTTTTTTTTCCTTTCTTTCTCTTTCTCCATGGATTGCTGACGTGCCCGTGCAGACCCTCCTGCAGGTAAGTACCCACATGTATTTTCTTCTGTCATCTACTGCTCAGAATTAGCACTTTGCTGCTCTGGATATTTACTCAGCCGTGCCTTTGAAAGCAAAATAAAGAAACCTTGCTATAGCATTAGTGCTGTAACCTAAACACCAGAGATGTCCTTTTAAAGCCCAGTTTCAGGTGAGTTTTCTTTCATCCTTACCACAGTTGCTTTCAGTCCTATGCAATAATAAACCAAAAAGGTTTTGTTCCCCCTACTCTGTGCAGTGGGCAGTCTTGACATGGAGCTCAGCAGTGCTTGGTTGGCACTTAATGCGTGTTTGGTGTCCTGGAGCCTTTGAGGACCGTGGGTCTGGTGGGCAGTGAATTAGCTGCACAGGCTCATAACAGTGTTTGTGGACTTTCAACATACACTCTCACGCTTTGTGGGCACACTAATTGGGGATATCAGAGAGCCCTAAGAAATAGTTGTTGGTGAGCCAAGCCCTGAGCGGGAATCGCTAAGGAGTCCGTATCTGGCTGGCGCTTGGGTGGATCGATACCTCTCAACAGGAGGTATTTAAGTAGCTGTTGTTTTCTTCCTAAATGCTCTTTCTCAAAAATATGGTAACCCATGAAATGGAACCATAACCAGATTTAAAAGCTAATGACAGACATTCCCTGTGAATCAGCCCGGGCATTTGCTCCCTCTGGTTAAGTGTTCTGAGGGAGAGGTAAATCCATTTGTGAACTCCCAGTTCTCCTGGGACTCTGCTGGAGTGATGACTTCATCCCAGGCGACATGGAAAGTCTCCCTAGCACAGTTCATTTCAGTTAAATCTCGTTACCTGGCTTTGCTGACTGGACCAGCAGGGAATGAAGCAGAGGTCAGGTTCCAAGAGGCAGAACGAGCCATCAGGGTACAGAGGCACAGAGCTTTGGCTCTCTGTGTTGTAAGAGATGCACATCCCTACTGCCATCTACGATTTAAAGCTTCCTGCCTGGAAATGTTATGAGACTGCTTTTCAGCTTCTCTGAGGCAGTGCTGCTCCTCCCTTTGTAATGGAGCATGGCACTCTGCAGCTGGTGAGCATCTTGCCATCTCCAAAGGGAGCACAGCACGTATCTGAGTATCTGTCTTCACGCTGAGCCCAGAACACCCTCTGGTCTCTTCAAAAATTTGGAGATTGGGTTGTGCTTAATTAGAGAGGAGTGGCAGAGGTATCCTTTTTTCCTCGATGCAGTGTCTTCCCAAACAGCTTGCTAAGGCATAACAGAAAGGGAAGGAATCCAGTTTAAATAATAGATTTTGAAGTGTTCTTGGGGTGGGGGAGCTGTGCAGATTCTGAAGTAGAGCCTTGCTCAGTGAATTGTCTGTGGGCAGCTTTATGAGGCATGGAGGGCAGCCTGCTAAGAACCAGGTTCAGAAGGAAGTGGTCTGTGGCATTTTGTTTCATTATTGTTTTAATTAAAATTAACTTGACAGGAGAGAAACTCGGCACAAATCTTGACTATTTTCTTTGATGCTGGAATTCAAGTGCCTTTTTCCTGTGCCACCCTTTCCCCACAGAACATCTGCCACCTTTGGGGCAGATTGCTAGGGCAGCTGCCATTTCAAACTGGCATTTTAACCTCTGCCCTCTCTGCTTTCCTGTCTCCAAATCCTTAAAGATTGCTATCTGCAGCTTCGCACTTCATATGGAAATAACGCTCACTTATACAAAGAGGGTTCTGATAAAATTGTCAAGAGGAAAGGAAGAGTCTCAGTTTTTTATGGGCTACAATAAATATTTAAGTTCCCCTCCTGTTGTGCAAAGAGAGGAGAGCTCCAGCATGGAGGCTGGGGGTGCTTTTCTTCTGCCCGCGTGCAGGGACTGCAGGAACGGAGCACGTTCCTGCAAAGGCTGCCGAGATAATCTTGTAGCTTCCCACGTTTGTGTGTTGAACTAAACTGGCTTAAGCCACACACATAATGAGTTTGTAGGTTTTCGTGTGGGCTCTGTTGCTTCAGATGGATGCACAAAATCTGCTTTGCAGCCTCACACCTATTCCCTGGACCGGAGTAGGGGGGGAAGCAACTGTGCTTCTGTTGCCTGTTTGCAGGGGCAGGGAGGCTGGAGTGCCAAGGCAGAGCTCTCTGCCTCATTGGGTCCAGCTGGTAGATAACAAACCAGGGGCCATATGGTGCCTCAACACCCTGAGTTCTGCGGCTGCAGCGGAGCAGGGCTGGAATTGACGGCCAAAGGCTGGCTCTGCTCCGGGGAGCTGGGGGAAGCAGACCCTGCTGCCGGCGGACAAGCCTGGCTCTGTTAAGGTCAGGGAGGCATTTGGTGAGCATCTTCCTGTCAACTTTGCTCTGTGTTGCCTGGCTTCCCCCGGTCCCTTCTGTGCCTCCCTGACAGCTGTATGGTAATTAGCCCTTGCTCTAAGCTGATTGACTGTGAATAGGAGGCATGAGGAGGGGGTAAGCAGGTGGTCCCCAGAGGCCAGGCTTCCTTCCCCTAGTGCCCCTTGCTTTGACAGGAGCCAAGGGCAGAGCTTAAAGCTTCCCAAAAAGGAGTAGGAGGGGTAAAGGAGAAGGGGCTGAAAAAGAAATCCCTCCTTCCCCGCCAGCCCACGGTGCTTAGCAGAGATGCTGCTCTAGAGAGAGAACAGTGAGCGAGAGAGAGGACACACAGAGCTGCTCTCCAGGCAAGAGCAGCAAAGCCTTCCTTGCAGCTGGCATCATGAAGATTTTCGGCAGGCTTGAATACCTCCTGGTAAGGAGACTATGGCAGGGTTGGTCTGACCTGGGGAGAAAGTTTAGAGGGCACTTTTCTCTGGGGGAGCAAAGATTGTGCCTGTAGGACTTTGCGTGCTGATGTGACCCAAAGCCAGTACAGCTTTATTACTGCAGAGAACAAATGTGTTTGGTTCTGTTTCTGGGATGGAAAAGCTCTGGGACAGGCACAGGGCACAGATCTCAGTGCATCATCTGCTGGCAGGGAGATCATTTATTTGGCATTAGGGAATCCAAGGAACAAAAGGTCTGTAAATGGGATTTGGCTGGAATGAATGAAAGCTGTCTGCGCGGAACAGGAATGTAGGTGGGGGAGCCTTCCTCCAAATACCATCTGGATTGTACACAGTATATACACAGAGGTAAAACCAGCCAGACAGAGAAAAGGTTGAAATGTTGAAGAGAACAGAATGTGCATGCACTGCTATTTATGTGGAAGGGGGGTGTGCACCTTTAGGGAATGTGAATATTCCTCTCAGTTGTGTTCTCTTCACGACTGAATAGCCAAACCAGTCGCATACAACTTCTAACTTGGCTCCAGGAGAAGTTCCTTCAACGCATGGATGTATCCATAGTGTTGTCAGAGTGTATTATATTGTTGTTACATACTGAGTATCATTGGTTACTTAAAAATGAGAGCACTTTTGGACAGAGGCTTTGTCTGCCATGAGACATGTGCGTGGATCGTGTGTGTTGTCGCTTATCTGAAATGATATTGAAAATAAAATAACCTGGAGGCTTGGTAGGAAAATGTTTCTCTGAACAGCGAAAACCAGCTGGACTGAAATGATTCACTAGTCCTGCTTGCTTGGTTTGATAGTGTTATCTATCAGTAGAAATCATAACATTGTCCAGAAAAGGGCAGTATTGCTGATTCCACGTTGAATGGACACACTGAGGGAGTAATGCTATGGTTTTTTTCAGGGAGAACCATTGCCATAGTGAATGAGAGTTTTAAGGGAATCTTAATACTTTAGATAAATTTCCTATCTGTTCTCAGCCAGGAGTTGTGCTCTTTGGGATAGGAATGAACCTAGAAACAGGACTTTCTTACTTTGGTGGGTCTGTTCTTAGGCAGGGCTCCTTACTTTGAAGGCTTCCCCCACCCCAGCTGAGGATTCCAGGCTGATGAGGGGCATCTTCACTCTTCAAATAAAGTCTGTTCACTGAAGCTGGAGGTTTATTTCATTTCATCAGCCATTTTCTCTCTATGACAAGCTGGCTTCACAGGAGCTATTGGAAGAGCTTGTCTGGCCTCTGCAATGCGAGCAGCTTCTGCATGTGCTGTGTGGAGATGGACAAGGGAGCTCTTAACTGAGTGGGCCGTGAGGCAACCTTCAAATAGGGTTTTCTCTTTGTTTTGTTTTGTTTTTCCACAGACCTCTCTGTGCCTGTGCTGGGTTTTCGCTTTCCATTTGCTGTTTTGAATGTGTCTGCATTAATTTCTTTTTTTTTTTTTTTTTTACATCCCTATGGATCTGTCTCTTGGAATGTGTTACTTCATTATTGCTCCTGCAGCATTCACTGTGCTCCCATGGAAACTATTGTGATGTCATTTCTAAAAGAATATTTGTTCCCAGCCAGGCTGGTGTGTGAACTCAGTGACAGAACTGAGAAGGGGAGGGGACAGTGAGAGAAGATTGGTGTGATTTACTGAGTTGGTGAAGGAAAGGGAAGCAGATGATGGCAGGGATCTGGTTGCTCATTCTGGAAGACATCTGATGTATTTTCCCAATGTGTGATCCAACATGTCCTTGCTGTTGCTGATCATGATGGCATGTGCCGTTGTAGCCAAAGCCAGTCAGATCCCAATCCTGGGAAGCCTTTTCTGTGTCAAGCGCTTTTTCATATTACAGAGACAATGAGGTGCTAAATGCAGCCTTAACAGAGGTCCAAACTCCTGCTCTGTGTACACTGCAGTGATGGGAAGGATTTGCTAAAAGATAGCTTAAAATATCAGGTGTAGCAGGAAATGGGAAGAGAGGGGACGAGAGGAAGCGTGTGTGTGCTCTTACCCTGCTTTAAGGGTAAGATTTGTATCAAGAAAGTCACTTTGAATATTGCAGACTGGGTGACCCATTCCTTCACCTCCCAGACCGTGTGGGCTTGGTTTGCAGGACTGGAAGGTTTTACTTCCTAGTTCTGTGCAGAGCCAGACAGTCCAGGGATGTGCTGCATCCCTTGGAAGAGTCACAGAGAGACTTACTGATGGTATAGTGGATGATGTGCTTGGTAGGAGCAGTGTCCCATCAGTCTGAACCCTTTGACTTAATTCCCAGAATTAACAAGATCAAAACCCTTTTGTGTCACTGAATAGAACAGATAGAGGCACATTAGGGGTGGTTCTGCCAGTTAAGGGGCTTCGTTGTCACCTGTCTGTGTGTATCACACTTGGTGGCACACAATAGATGATGTTTAAACACCCTTGGCAAGATGATCTTCTCAGACCATTTCGAAGCCAGCTTTGACCTGGAATCGGACTTTAATAGACTCTTTTTTCCAGAAATTGGTCCTCTTCAAGGGCTGTTGCAGGCAAGTTCCCTATATGGGCTAGAGGAAGATGATGTGCCTGGGAATCCATTAAGCCCATAGTTTAAACTCCCCCTAGGGTGCTGGAGGTTTCCCAATTGCACTTGCTATGATTTGCCTTTCACCTACCTGAGCCATTTCTGTGCACTCCCCTTTTGGCCTTTGCCTTGGCAGTGAAAAGAAAAATGATACTGATCAGGGAGATAATTTCTGGCTTTTTTTTCCATCTTCCCCTTTCCCTGACTTTGTCTCTCAACACTCTCAATAACTGTAGCAAAGACTTCATGTCCTTCCAAGCAGAGCACGGTGAAATGGAACAAAGTGCCCCGGAGGATCAGACTGCTGTGCCCTGGGGATAAAAGGCAGACTGGTCCTTATTATCCCTTGTATCTCCCCCTTCATTTGAACCTGCTTTACAAATGCAGCTTACAGCTCTGGTCAATGTGTTCTGCCCTCAGCTGCCCTCCAGTACTTCTGTTAATGGCACTGGAGTTGCTCAGGAATTACACCAGCAGAAATATGAACAGAATTTGGCCTGGGGATGTTTCCTAACCAATGAGAGAACAAGGAAGAGAAATATCTTCCAAGTAATGCAGAGACAGCTATTCTTCCCAGCAGTGTGTTCCTGTGTTCGGACACCAGCGTCTTAGCTGTGTTGCTGGTGGTTTTGTGTATTAAGTTTCTCTTTCTAAAGCTGGGCTTGGTGCAGGTTAGAGTCCTTCAAAGACAAGGAACGCCTCCATGTGCCTCTGGCTTTACCCGTTCGATCTGTAGGGGTGTAATACAGTAGTTGATCAGGTTAAATTCACACCTAGCTTGACTCCACTGGTTTTTAGTGGATTTACTCGAGTGACGTATGTGGCCCATCTGTCCCTCCTGCACTCATCAGCAATATATCCTTCTTACCATCATGCTGCTTGATTCTATAAGGAAAGCTGAAGAAGTCAGGTGATTCTATAAGGACAGCTGAAGAAGTCAGGTAATTCTATTTAGACCCTCCCTCTTATTTTTACTTCTTCCACAAAGTAAGGCACAGCTAAGTGGTCATTTTTAAGATGTTCTTGGAAGGGTTTTGCCCTGCACTTGCTGTGCACTTCTCAGTAAGGTCCAGACTTTTGGACGTTTGCATTATTTATTATAAACCGGCACAGATTAAATTTATAGAATTGTCCATTTGGAGCAGCTCTACAAAAATCACACATTCAAATATCTACAAGTTAGAGGAAAATTCCCTCTGGTCTTTGTTCTCAATAGGTACATGAAAAACATCTGTAGAAGAGGACCCCCATGGGATTCACCATCTCATAGCAAGGAAATTTGGGGCTGAGCAGACCTCTCTTAATTGGGTGCCTTACAGCAGTTTCCAGTCTCTAATTGGACATCATGCTGTCTTTCCAAGGAATGACTCAGTCCTGTCCCATTATATCTTCTCCTTCTGTATCAGTATTATTATTATGATGACACCTCCCAGGCAAGCTTGCATCTCTGAGCATGAAAATAACTCATCTTAATGAGAGTGAAGTGCCTGTTGCCTAGCAACACAGCATCACAAGGGTCTTCCTATGCTGAGCTAGGAAAGGCACTTAAGTTAATGGGGCTATTTGCACTGCACTGTTGTGTCTTTGAACCAAGTAGTACAGGGGGAAATATTTTCACTCAGGAGAAAGGGAGGTGTGTGTAGAATGTATCATTAGAGTGGAATCAGCGTGCAAAGAGACAGTGCCCCTTAGTTCCCTGGGTTAGATGGGAACATTGTTTAGGTTCCATGACCTAGTTTCTCTTGGGAAAGAGGCAGACCCCTGCTCAGGGAGAAGGATCCCGTGTTCTGTGAGAGCAGCTGCTATTGTCTCAGCTCTGTGTCTTGCTCACCAGCTGTCAGAATCCATGAGATCTGTCTGATGAATCAGTGCCAAACCTGACAAAGCAGCTCTGACTGGTAGCAGAGCAGAGAGAATTGAGGGAACGCAGATTGGAGATGGCATATGAAAATAGCTAATGAAAATGGAATTGATAAGTCTTCCCCTCTAGAAACCATCGTGCCTGTTTCCCTTGTATGAAAAGGCTGGGGTTTGTTCTGACCCTGGCCTCTTGCAGAACAGAGAGGTGGCAGCAGTATTGCTAACTCAGCTGGGGAAAGGCACCTCTTTTGCTTATTCCCCCTCATTGCAGAATGCCTCAAACATTGTGAATTTTTAGCTCTCAGGATGATAAGCTACCTGCCTTTCTCCTTATCAGGTACCAGAGCAGGGAAATACAGCATGTAGAGTCCTTTCCTGCAAACAATAGGGACAGATGAATTATCCTCATTCCAGCAAGCTCATGACTGCTATTCATAGCTGCAGCCCACTAAGGCTCAGGGATATGCTGGCACAGGCAGCTCTGCCTGAACCTTGGGATTTTGACATCAATGGTTTTCTTTCCTTGATGTTTTCTTTAGGCTCCTTTCCATCTCCATCCTAGCGAGCATGGTCATGTTAGAGTTGGTCTCTTTTTATTTGCAGGACTTCTCCTACGATGACTCAAAGGTGGAATTTAATGTTGATGCCCCAAATGGTGTGGTGATGGAAGGCTACCTCTTCAAGAGAGCTAGCAATGCTTTCAAAACATGGAACCGGTGAGTAATAACTTGTATCCACTTCTCCCGAGAGACACAGTAGCTCAGGAGAGATTAATGTAGCTTTATCAACCCCTGGCTATGTGGCACCAAGTCAGCTCAGAGCAAACGAGGAGTTAGCATCTGCTTCTTTGCAACCGTGTTTTAAGACCACATAAATTTTTTACCAGCATGTTATAACTCGTGTGCTGAGCTTGCAAAGCAGTTTGCTTTGCAGTTCTTTGATATTGGCCTGTTGGAGGCACGTACATTAATCAGTAAAAGAGCTGGATGCTGTGTACTTTACGTATGTGATTATTTTCCTCTTCAAAACCAAGCGTGCTTCTTTCTGTGAAGCTGTATTGTCCTTTGAGGCTGCATCACAGCACGAGCCAGCTCATGTCTTGCTGCATCTTATTGCCAGGAAAAAAAGAAGTGCCTTCCACAATGGCAGAATGACCAGTTTCCATGCAGGGAAGACAGGACACAGTGCAGCTCGAGTCTTGCCCTAGGAAAGCTGTAAATTTATAACAATTAAGAAAGGAACCTTAACACAGCAGGACATGCCAAGAGCATCAAACCTGCCTATTTGGGGGAGATATGTGAAAGTGGAAATATCAACTGTGCTGCTGGGAGCTGAGAAATGGCTTTCTGTGCACTGACCCTGCTCTTAATAATTTATAAATATTTCATCTGATAGGTCACTGAGAACACCAGGCTCATACCCCTCCTGCACTAGTCAGGAGCCTCTGCAGCTGACACAGCCCTTGGGGAAAATGGAAGCAAAGGTTTCATGTTCTAGCCTTGCTCGATATCTGTGCGTTTAGTTTCCCTTGAGATAGTCAATGGGTTTCATCCACGGCTGTGCAAAATGATTCAGACCCTTCCAGTGAGTTTCTAATGCATGAGATCAATGCCTTTTTGACCTACATTTCCTCCTCTCATGTAACAGGGAAATGATACAATACAAAGAGATCTATTCTATGCATCCCATAGCCAAGTAAAGTATATACCATAGCAAGGCTGAAATGTGCTGCTGTTAGACTTGGGGATAAATACTAAATGGTTCAGTGAACAGTTCGTGGTGTGCACAGAAACTGCCTGTAGTTGCATGGAAAAAAAGACTTGAAATCATTAGAGATCTCCAAATTGGTTAGATAAGCAATTCCCTCTCTCTGAAGCTTCCCTAGTACTGTATAATTTTGTTACCCTTAAGGCTTTCTGGTTTCCTGACAGTTAAGTACAAAGTTTGCATTTGAAGGAACCAGAGACCTCTGCAGCAGTCACAACCAGAGCATCGTGGTGGTTGATTTTGGTGCTCACAAGCAGTTGCACTGGGAAGCTGTCTTACCTGAATTTTTATCAGCCTTTCAGGATTTCCTCCTTGATGTTTCCTAAGCAAAGTGTGTCCTCGGTCCGTAGCATGGCTGCTTTCCCTCACCCCGTGTGTTTTTGCAGAGCAGAAGGTCCTTACAAAGTGGATCAGGTTAATGTCAAGACCTGCGCTTGAGTCTTGGCGGGGAGAGGAACAGTTCCAGGTCACTCCCTTCTAGCAGCTCCCCTGGCTCTGAATTCAAGGGTCACTCCAAAGGGCACTTATCCCAGAGGGAATATGACCCTCTGGGACTTTCTGGTTTTCGTGGTGTCTGAAGTGTTAGCTGGTTAATGTCATGTTAGTCAAACCTTAGTATCAAGGGCTCCAGGTCTTCCCTGTCCCTCAAATCCCAGCTGTCCTCCCATAGCCTCCCACATCCCAGCCATACACAGTCTGTATCCTCCTCACAACCATCTCGGTCTCCTCAGTCCCACCCACTCTTAGCCCTATCTGCCCAGATCTTAGCTATTCACAGCTTCTGTAGCCTACTCATCACCTTCTTGCTGTCACTCAGCTCTTCACTGTTAGTGCCTCCCCCTCATGTGAGCGGGAGGGGGTGGGCAGAGAACAGCAAATTCCCCAGTTCAGGATGAATTGGGTGGGGAGCCAGCACCAGGCAGAGATGCTTGCTCTGGCGTGACGAGCAGGAGAGCACGGCTGCAAGGAGCAGAGACCAGAACCTGGGACACTTTCCGCTCAGCTTCATGTGACAGCAGAGACTGCTTCTGTCACAGCAGCTCAGGATGATGCAGAACAGTAACAGCTCATCACAATGGGCTCCCACATAGACGGGAAAGCCTCCGGTTACCTGTATTTTCCCACTTCTCCATGTCAAGTCCTTTTATTGTCTTTTACCTGTTTAGTATTTCAACAGTGGCAGAAGAAAGAGAATGCTGTCTCATCTCATTTTCCCAGAGAACCTAGTTCTTTTGCAACCAGAGTGTGTCTTGCCTACTCTAAATGATATCCTGCTGCAAGCCTCTGACTCTTTATGCTCAGGTATTTCCAGAACCTTCTTCCTGAAGCTCAGTGATGGTTGTGGCTTCCTTGTCCCTCTGAAGATGATCAGGTTGCTAGATCTTAGGCTGTATCTTGGAATGAAGAAGTGACTTGGGGGTTTGGATTTTGCACTGAAAATGGAGATACGAGGGGATTATCTCTGCTGTCAGCATCACCTTCTGTCATTTGTGTTTTAATGGACAGCTGCTAACCGGTGATTTTTTGGCTCCTAAGAAGATAGGCTCCCTTTGCACATGCCCACCTGTGCTCTGGCCGTAGGACAGAGGAGCTTTGGCATCATTTGGCCTCCCATAGGCAATTGTGGGTACAGAGAAATCAGCCTGGTGGGTAGTGTAGCCTGGAGGAGCAGCAAGATGGGCAACTTGTTTGTAGTATTTTCTCCATCACTATTTGTAGAGCTGCCAGTTAGCAGGGTTTTCAGAGATGAATTTTTTTTTTTCCTCTTTCCCAACTGGAAGCCTCTCCATGATGTCAAGGAATTTCTGGCTGGGCTTCTGGCAGTGCACTTGGAGAGGCAGCAGGCACACTGCATCTGCCACGGCCTGGGCAAGTTACCCAGCGTCCCTAGTAAATGTCAAGCGTGCTCACTGTGCTCGTGTCCAAGTATCACCCAACCAGTGCAACACATCCCATGGGCGCTGGATTTACTACCTGCACCAGGGCCAGTGTGCACACACAGGCTTCGGCCTCAGGACTTGTAAGCAGCAATGCAGAACTGCCCTACTTCTTGCTTCTTCCCATCTTTCCTTCCTTCCTTCTCGCTGTACACTGGTATTTCTGGAACACCTGCCATCATCTCAACGCCAGGAGTCATTCCCTAAGGCTGTAAATCCTTTTCTTTCTGAGGGAGGGTGCTGGAGAAGTGTGAGGTTTTCTGGTGACATTACTTTCCAGCTTCTTGGAACAAATGACACACTTTTTAAATGGAGAGGTACCCTGCTCTGCCACAGAAGAAACTGCCTCTCTGCAGCTCTGCTGTTCACTTGTCCTGATGTCTGTCTGTCTTCCTTCAGGAGGTGGTTCTCCATACAGAACAGCCAGCTGGTGTACCAGAAGAAGCTAAAGGTCAGTGAGGCTACCTCAGATGACGCTGGCGGATTAGCCAACTTGTCTGGTATCCTGCTTTGCTGGGGATTTCTGCACCATAGCAGAGGAGTTGGCAGAGGGAAATTGGATCAGAGGGACAACAAGACCACTCTGGCATTATTGTGCTCCAAAGTTAGACTGTACTAAGTGGCAGCAGATGGTGTTTGCCACAATCTAAATATTCCTGTTCAGCAGAAGGAGGTGGAGTTGTCCCAAATAAACCCACCACTTCACGGGCGTGTTGTCCCATGCTTTCTGTATTACCCCTTCCTCTTGCTGTAGTTACCTGGTGGTGGGCTGGCTCTGCTCTTTCTGGACTCAGCATACACCAACCAGCACGGCTGGGGAATGATTTTTCTGAGAGGCCTGATTGACACAGATTCAGGGAACCAACAAAGCCACCTGTTCTCACCCTTTCAGGATGTCCTCACGGTAGTGGTGGAAGATCTGCGGCTCTGTACTGTCAAGCCATGTGAAGACATAGAGAGGAGGTTTTGCTTTGAGGTCGTCTCACCTACCAAGTAAGTTTGGTGGCCTTCCCTCAGCATTCCTCATGGTAGCTGGACTCAGCATGGAACTGCAAGAGGTTAGGTTTGAGCAGATGCTGCCCTGGGCTGTTAAATGTTGACTGGGAGGTGCCGTGCCATTGCCTGTACCCCAGAGTCGCTCTGAAGTTCATCAGACATCAGCATAAGCCAGATCTAGGCCACACATATCTAATAAACATATAGACAGTGAAGCTGGCAACGGTCAGCTTTTCAAAACATCTAGCAGACCTTCTTGCAGTTACTGAAGAGGGGACACCTCTGACAGTGCAAGCTCGGAGGATTCATTTTTTCCCCCTTTTGCTGGACAAATCAGGGTGCTGCCCTCATTGGAATGTCTACGCTGAGGACAGAGTGGAACAACTGTGACCAAAACTTGCACTCTGTCTGTCTGCTCTTTCCAACTTGTTTCCTTCCGTGCCAGGAGCTGCATGCTGCAGGCTGACTCGGAGAAGCTGCGTCAGGCCTGGATTCAGGCTGTTCAGGCGAGCATTGCCTCTGCGTACCGGGAGAGTCCTGACAGCTACTACATTGAAGTGAGTGAAGGGCTCAGGGAAGATCTGGAATCATGTCTCGGAGCCCTGCTAGTGGGTTTCTGGGCTGTGGGTGGACCATTTGGAAATATCCTCCTGCTCTCAAGGAAGGGAGCTGATGTCAGTGCTAACTCAAAGCCAACAACTGTTCACTGACCAAAGCTGCCCTTGGGGGAGGGGAGGGGAAAGGCAAGGCTTTCAACCAGCCTTGTCCTGACATCTTTGCTTTTTGCCATCGCTCTGGATTGATGTTCCCCTGGGAAGAGTTTGCTCCCTAGCTGGGACAAGTGCAAGCAGGGCACCATGACAGAAGCAGTTTGCCAGACAATGCTCTGCATGCTGCCCATGATCCCACAGTAGGGATGGGATCCAGCATCATCCTGGGGCAATAATAGAGATTAATGAGTCTTCACCCTTCCCTTCTTGGCCTAGCCCTAGTTCTTCAGGTAACACTTCCTATCCCTGTCTCTGCTATGCCAGGCTTTGGTTCATTCCGCAGTGCTTTGCAGAATCCTAGAACCCTTTTTTCCCTGCAGAGACTAGACCGAACTGCTTCCCCATCAACTAGCAGCATTGATTCTGCTACCGACTCCCGGGAGCGCAGCGTGAAAGGAGAGACCATCCTGCAGAGAGTGCAGAGCATCCCTGGGAACGACCAGTGCTGTGACTGCGGTCAGCCAGATCCTCGCTGGGCCAGTATCAACCTGGGCATTCTGCTGTGCATTGAGTGCTCCGGTATCCACAGGTACTCTGTGTGTGTGTGTGTGTGCTCTGGGCTGCCAGCCAGGGGTGGGTTGTGAGCTCCTGGAACAACAGTTTGTGCAGATAGATTCAAAAGTAATTGCCTTCTGCAGTACCTGTGTGTGCAGGTACCTCTGCGTACGCAGAGAACTCCCTGCTGTAGCTACATCTGTATAGGTAAATACATAAGGACTGGGTTGATCTTGTTCATCTTAGATGCATGAGAAGTTCTGTTTTGAGGCATGTAACCATTTCAGTTTTCTTCCTTTTGGCTAAATAGGAGTCTGGGTGTTCACTGCTCCAAGGTTCGATCTCTCACGCTGGATTCCTGGGAGCCAGAGCTACTGAAAGTGAGTGTTGGCTTTTAATGGCAAGAGACAGACAAATGGTGGACCTGGGGGAGTCCTACTTGGTGACAGGCTAGACTAGCTGCTCACCTGGGGATTTCATTCATTCCCTGTTGTACTGCAGCTGATGTGTGAGCTGGGGAACAGTACCATGAATCAGATCTATGAAGCACAGTGTGAAGAGCTGGGACTTAAGAAACCAACAGCAGGGAGCTCCAGGTGAGTCTGGGTGCACACACTGGTCCCCTCCGTCCTGTGGAAAGCTGTCCATCCGCGCAGCAAACCCCGTACCCTAAGCTCTCTGGGAAGTCAGATTAAGAGTGTGATTGACCCTTCTTCACTGAGGGCCCAAACTACCTCAAGTACACCCCATCCCTCTGTAGTGAGCCAGGGCTTGACTCACACAAAGGTCAGTGGGGCTTCACCAGCCAGCAACCTGGTGAAACATGCTTGGGAACCAGGGCTGCTGGATTTACAGCTGCTCTGAGACCTTCTGGATACATGTAACTGGAGCGCATGGTGTTGCCTGGAGCTGAACATCTCATTCCACTCTCAGCTACAACCTGCACTTCTTAGTTTTTGCTTTGAAACGGGAGAGATATTTTAGGTTTGAGAGACTCTCACTTAATGCAGACCTCAGTGAATTTTTAGGACTTTAAGGCAGGCTGATAAAATGACCCAGAGCAGCTTCATCTCCTTGTGGCTTTAGGCGAATCCCTTGACCCTACGCACGCCTTTATGCTGCTGTTCTCTTAGGCAGGACAAGGAAGCCTGGATCAAGGTGAAGTATGTAGAGAAGAAATTCCTGAAGAAGCTGCCGAATGGGGAGGCTCTAACGGAGAACGAGCGGAAACCTCGGCGCTGGTGTGTGAAGAAATGCCAGAGGAACAACAGCACCACGAAAGCGCCCACGGCTCGTCGGAAGTACCGCCACGAAGCGGGCAATGCATCGCCAGCCATGTTGTCATCAGGTGGGAACCTCCCTGGCCCCGCTCCCTGGGCAGAGCTGTGGGGGCCTGCCCACCACTCTTGTAGGTGTGTGGCCCCATCTTTCTCCAGGACCTGCGAGCCTGCCGGGGGTATAAGCAAAAATGCTGTTGCACAAACTGTGTTGACCCAGGTCTTTAGAACTGTTTCCAAGCATATTTCATCTGTTTGAGGAGGTGGTTCTGCTCTAGTTTTGTCCTGCTCTGGCAGCAGGGTTGGACTTGGAGGTCCCTTCCAAGCCCTAACATTCTGTGAGTCTGTGAAGGAGGTTCTTGTGGCTAAAGGAGGAGATTGTTACACTGGGGTGATCAAGCAACTTAGCTTGCTCTGTGCATTTTCTTTTGTGTTCCAGCTTCCTGCTTTTTAATAAGTTTCCAATCCTTTTATTTTTACCTACCTGGTCTGAAAGAGAGGCCATGCTTATGAAGGGTTCTGGCTGCTCAGAATGCTCTGGGGTGACTTGGTCTGCAGAGTATCACCACCCGCAGTCAGCCCGTTGTTCTATTTTGATGGTGTACAAGGGCACGAGTCTGGCACTGGACACCTCTGGGCTGCAGTGGATGTGCAGGCTCAGCCTATGTGAATACGGCTGTGGAATGGTCTCATTTAATTTGCATGTTATTAATTATGTATTTCAAATTCTCTCCATGTCAAATCAGCAGCTACACTGGAGAGGAAGTTCCGTCGAGATTCCCTGTTCTGCCCTGACGAGCTGGACTCTCTCTTCTCCTACTTTGACACCGGTGCTGGCTCCGGCCCACGCAGTAAGTACAAAGAAAGCGTCTCCGCTCCTGGCACGCTTCGCCTCCCAGCGCTTCTAGGGCACGTGCGTTGCACCAGACCCGGGGCAAGGTATTGGCCTCACTGGAGAGAGGAGAGGGTAAATATTTCAGCAGAGTGATGAGGGGGGAGTTAGTTGCACAAACTCCAACCCGTTGCTCTTTTATCGCACTTGTTATTCTGATATCCTATCCAGTCGGTCCCTGGCGTTTGGCACTCATGGATGGGATATTCTTCCCAACATCTTTTACTCCCAGACTGTGCATTCCATTGGCTTTTTTTCTGGTTTTAGTTTTGGCTTTTAATATTTTAAGTTTTTTTTTCCTTTTTTTAGCAAGTCTTACTGAGGACAATTTTTCTTTTTGTGTTTGTGACGATAAACTCCCCTCATATTCCGTCCACCTTCCTCTAGGTGCCAGCCACATCTCTATGCAGCATCCGCTAGCAGGTGGCCCATGGAGTGGCAGTGGCATTGGTCCCGGTGGGAGCGGTACGCCGTTCCTCCTGGACGGAGGTAAGGTGACGCTCTGGCAGCTAGCAGCAAAAGAGACACCCAAATTTAATTGTTCCAAACCAAGCTTCAGAGGCAGTTATGTGTTTTCTGGTCAGCTAAATGACAGTCCAGTACATTTCCAGTCACTTGTGGGAAAGACAGGCTGGCAGGCTTTCCAAAGGCAAAAAGCTTCCTTGGGTTGCCAGCGGTCAAGTTAGAGTGGTAACGTGCTCAGTTGCTTGTTATTTATGAACTTAGGAGAAATATTTGCAGTCCTGAGTCAGCACAGCAGCAAATCACAGGCTTTCCTACAAGTACACGTTATCTCTTGACATCAGTGAAGAAGGTGCTTTAGTGCTTTTCTGAATCTGTGCCTTAAGGGCTATTCCAGTTTCAAGGAATTCAGCATTACTAGTCAACAGAAACAGTCCTTGGGAGATGCAGGACCTCAGGGTTGCTCAACAGCCTTGTCTTGCTCCTGTAGAGAAAAAAAAAGAGGAAGTTTATCACTGATTCAGTGGGAGCAGAACTGGGAATTTGACACCTTGATGTCATATGAGCCAGATCCTCCTTTCTTGCTTTGGTGTAAATCCAGAGTAGTGCCAGGTGGCCTCATTGGAGTCACCCTTTACTCGTACTCAGCCAGCAGTACGTTCTCTTTCTACAAAAAACAGCAGTGATTTTTCTGACGGCAAATCCAAAAAAATAATCTGTGCATGTTATGTGCCACTTTAAACCTTTCCTGTTGTTGCTTTGTGATCTCCTTTGGCCGTTGAACAGTGCTGAAGGGTAACTTGTGAGCTGTGATTTCAGGACCACTGATTTGGAGACTGTTCTTTTTCTGGGAGCTAGCTGTAGGTGCTTTGAAGATTTCGACAGAGACAGCCTTTGAGGTTAAGGTGTCTGGTTCTGTTGTGGATTTCAAGGCTCAGATCTTTAGTTCTTGCAGGCTTTCCTGCTATTACTCTTTGCAACAACTCCTCAGCTCGTATTTTAGAAACATTTTGTCAGCTACAACCTGGCTTTTTTCTTTTCTAATCACAGTGGTTCTAGGATAGGTCTTGGGGTAGGTCATGGGGACTTCACCCCTTGAGTTCATGTCCTCCTCCCTTGAGGAGGACAAACACCCCCAGCCCTTAGAGTCAATGGGAAGCTGAAAGCAGTAAGAAGCTGAATCCAGGCAGAGCTTTCAAGGGGGCCAGGCGTCCCTCGGGACAAAGGTGATGTACCATTCCTGCAGGGGCAAGTCCTGCATGTGCTGCTTCCTTCCTTTCTGTCATTTTCTTGACTGATTTGGGGTGCAGGCTGGAAAAGGTACAGAGCTCCTCTGCCACTGACACATTCCGTGTCGTTGGACAAGTTGCTTCATCTCTTTGTGACTCCATTTCTTGTACATGGTCAGCTGTCTTGTCGCATTCACCAGTGAAGCTGGGAAGGTGGGGAGCACCGTGAGGAAAGGGAAGGGATGTCTGCAAAGGTGAATGAGCCAATGGACAATGCTTTAAGAGTTTGGCTTGAGATACTGAGATGTTGATATATATGACCCAGTCACGGTCAGTAATCTGTCACAAGTGCCCCAGTGACTACTGAAAAGCTTGGGGGAGAGCACGGATAAGAGTGGAAACAGAGATTATTAGTGGTAAAAGCAGAGGAGTGTCTTAATTTGCATATGATGCTGCATAACTTGCTGCAAAGCTGTCTCTGCTGCTGCTCTGCTCCAGTCTACGTCACGGCGTCCCTCATGGATTGCAGCAAGGGCTGTCCTCAACAGTCCAAAGTGCCATGGCACTGTTGGAGCATCCCTGCATGAAGGGCAGCGTGGGGACACGGACACCAATAAGGCTTTGCAATTTTTTCCTTGGGCAGTTGTGTTGAGTGGGGCTAAGTGGGGTAGCAGTTTCCCCCTCTCCCTTTCCAGCAGTGCCCGGTGCAATGTGTGTGTGACGTTCTGCGCAGCCCTTTTCCCCCTTGTGGTCTCAGCTGTGCCTGGTACTGGAATGCCCTGGTATTAAAGTGGGCTTGGTTTGTCTTCTGTTGGCCCCGCAGGTCTGAGCAGTGACAGTGGGCTTGGTGGGAGCACAGATGGCAGCACTGATATCCTGGTGTTTGGCTCGGTGGTGGACAGTGTGACCGAGGAAGGTGAGTGTCACAGGCAGTGTGGGGAGGTGGCCCGTGTGAAGGCAGGATGGATGGTCAGGACTGTCTGGTGCCAAAAGCAACAGGGAATGTAATAAATTTGAATTGTGAAGCTTTTTGGCCACCTCTCTCCATCCTTTTCTGCCTCTTAGAGTGTGAAGTGTCAGAGGAGTCAAGCGGTGAAGCAGAGATTGAACAGGAAGCATCAGATTTGGAGGACCTGAGGGAGCTGCATCCAGGCCTGTTGATCTACAAGGCAGCGCAAGCTCGAAACTTGCCTCTCATGGCAGAAGCACTCGCACATGGTGCTGAAATCAACTGGGTGAATGATGAAGATGAAAACAAAACTCCTCTGATTCAGGCTGTGATGGGGGTACGTTGTGCTAGCAGCTGGGAGGCCACGTTTGGGAATGTGAGGACTTGACTCCAGTTCAGAGAAGGCTGACAAGGGGCAGCTTACAGCCTGTCACGTGCTCGTGCGTCCTCTTGGTCCTGCTGGCTGAACTCATTGAGAAATTTCCTTTTCCCTTGCCAGGGCTCCTTGATAGCCTGCGAATTCCTGCTGCAGAACGGGGCAGATGTTAACCAAAGAGATATCCGAGGCCGAGCTCCCTTGCATCATGCCACGTACCTGGGCCACACTGGGTGAGTTCTTCGCACGTTGCTCCATCACCCTGGGACTGAGATTCAGCATAAGCACTGGGAGTCGTGGAGTGAGGTGGGCAAGGGAGCTGGGGTTTGGCGAATTGATTTACATGTCTCTTTACATCACATCGACCAGTGGATTGCCTTAAGGATAATTGCCCCTGTGATGACGGATAGGTAGGGGGTAACTGGGCCCCTGCACACCCATTTCTTTGTGCTGCTGCACAGACTGATTTAGACCAGTATCAGTGAAGCTGTGCCTGCCTGTGGAAGGACAGTGCCCCCTGCCCACTGCAGGGCAGGGGAGCTGGGATTTCTGCCCTGATGGTCTTTTCTTTCCCTTCTGCAGTCAGGTCTGCTTGTTCCTCAAGCGAGGGGCAAATCAGCACGCGGTGGATGGCGATGGGCAGGACCCACTCAGCATTGCTGTCCAGGCAGCCAATGCGGACATCGTAACCCTGTAAGTGCAGCTGGGACTTTCTAGGGCATCTGAACAGGAACGTTGCCTGGAAAAAGCTGTCAGGGAAGGAATAACCAACCCACTCTCCCTTGTGCTTTCTCTGTTTCGTTCTAGGCTGCGTCTGGCTCGAATGAACGAGGAAATGCGAGAAGCAGAGGGTCCCTTTGGACAACCAGGTCAATATCCCAGCAACAGCCCTACTGAGCTGCAGTACAGGAAGTGTATACAGGAGTTCATCAGCCTTAATATAGATGAGTGTTAGTGACGACTCCCCCACCTCCCCTTTGCTGTCTTGAAGTTGGGCTGAATTTCTAGAAGCCCCGAGAAGCCCCATCCTTGGTATATTGGTGTTTCTTGCAGATTGGTCTGTTTTTGATGCCTGCACATATAGGTTGAGATGCACGCAGGAAGGAAAAGGGGTCTTTCCTGTTAGCGTTAAGTTCTCATGCTTGACTACTGGATGGTTGATTTTGTGTAGGAGACTCCTAGGGCATAACCACAGACCATGGCGTGTGGACTTGAGTGTCTGAAAAGTATGGGAGATGAGTTTAGCATTTAAAAAAAAAAAAAAGAAGAAAAAAAAAAAAGAAAAAAAAAATTAAAAAAAAAAAAGAAGAGATGAAAAGGAAATGCTCTATCACCAGGAGAAACTCACCAACAATACGATCAGATGAACCTGTCTCTGCTTCAGTGTGGCTGCCATGCACTGAGTTCTCGTCTGAGCAGTTTGTTTGGAAGGGATTCTGACGTGGAGCCCTCTGTCCTGGCAGCGTGACCAGCAGCCTGCTCTCATGGGACTGCCGCAGCAGCTGGGAGCTGCTGGGGCCAGGTTAGAAAACTCAAAGATGACCTCTAAGTCAGGAACAGGCTTTTTGGTTTGTTATTGTTTGTTTGGTTTTATTTTTTTTTTGTGGGGCAGAGCTATTTTGCTCCAGAAGGCACGACAGAAGGGGTAGGATTGAGAGCAGTGGCTACTCACCTTTATTGCTCTCAGGACTATACCAGCCACGCTCCCCTGGTTCCTTTGCCCTTGGTGGTTAGCTGGTCAAAGCCATAGCTCGCCTGCTTCCTGGGCCACGATGCAATCCGCACAGTGTTACGGAAGCAGCAGTGCTGATTTTTTTTTTTTTTTGAGGCTGGGAGAAGCTTGTCGCTGGCGATGGGCTTTGTGTCAGGGAAGAAAAGCCACGTCCAGCTCCTGCTGCCGAACGGCTGGCTGCGCGATGCCATTCGGCCTCCGTTCGGTTTGGTTCCTGGTCACTTCAGATTTCTGACTTAGCATCTCTGTGAAGGAGACTTCTACTTGCATGTGTTTCCCTCTGTGCTCTCCCCCCGCATGCTGATGTGTGTGCCTAGGGCATCTCAGCAGCTGGCCCAGGGGCTTTTGAGTTCCCCGATTCCAGTGACCGGCAAAATCTTCATCTAGTTCCTTTCCTTTTTTCTGGTATTGTTCGTTGCTGGAGAGGGGGACTGTGTTTCTACTTGGAGCACTTTGTTGCTATGCTTATGGTCTGCGTTACAGGGATTGTGCTACAGTAGCTCTGCAGAGATGCTGCATCCACGTAATCCTGTCTGAGGAGAGCTTACAGAGCACACTACCACTGGCAGATTATCCTCTGGCTGGCAGTTTGGATGCCAAGCTGAGGTGTGCTCCTGCAAGAGCCTCTTCAGAAAGCCCTCAAATGCAATTGTCATCAAGAGTTTTTCAGGACTTGTGGGTGGCAGTTTCCAACTGGTATTTAGCCTGCCTGGGCTCCTAGGCTGCTGGCTCTGGGGTTGGGCCATAGTGCCTTACAGATAGTGGTGGGATCTTGAGGGGATCCGGATCTCTTAAGGAATGCAAGAATACCAGGCAGAGTTCCCCATCCTCCTGCATTACATCAGCAGTGATACACAATTTCATTCTTTTCCATCCAATACATCTTTGACTTCTTTATTTTGTATCTTGGCTGCTGTCAAGATGCAGCCCTTTGTGGATTAAACCTTTGCAGGTTTGTTTCTACGGATACAATTGTGTCCTCAGACACTGAAGCAACAGTGACCCAGCTCTTCACTCGAGATACTGCCCTCAGAGACCAAACCAAGAGCCCTCAGTGTCCACCCCCCACATCCCGAAGTGGAACAATAAAGAAACTCCATTTAGTCTCTAGTAGGGTGTCCTCTCAGTTCCAGGGAGAGTCCCTGCTCCCTTAGGAAAGTGCTGTCACAAGTTTTCTGTCTGTGCAGTCTGGGTCTTGAAGTCCACCTTTGTCTTGCTGTGTTCTCATTCCCTTTGTTGCTTCAGGATGCACAGCACCAAGGGCTGAGTTCTGATCTCGGTCCCGATGGTCAGTCGTGAATCTGAAATGGTCCTGGTGGCTGTGCTGAAACTGCTGTAGATCAGTGGCAGTGCAAAATCTGGCCCCAGGGCCTCTTTTGCTTCCCTAACTAGTAAACATCTGCTAATCTTGGAAAATAGAAATGAATGAGCTTGGCCTCATCAGCCTTTTCATCATTGGCCAGTGCCTTTCATGGCATTTTCTTCACTGCCCCACTCTTCCTGTCCCAGGAGGCCAGTGGTCTGCACACAGCATGGACCTGGGCTGTGTGACTCCTGCCTGGCGTGAACCTGTTGACTCACAGCACGCTGGTGGCTTGGAGGAGGTGTGCACCCCTTGCATTCTGCCTTCTCAGCTGTTCCATGCCTGGCCTGACGCTACCCTGTAGTCTTTGGCCAGGCACTAACTTGCTCCAAACTCTTCTCCCAAGTGGAAGCTGTAGGACATGCCACTAACAGTTGGACGAGGGCAAATCACTTGGTCTGTATTTGTGTTCTGTTCAGCTGTGGCACGCTCAGGAGTGATTCAGGACGGCAGGGGGATGAAGCAGTGTGGCTTAAAATGCCATCATTGCTGCAATTCAACTTCAGAGGAATGCTCAGATGCATCAATCCTTAGTGCAGGTGACAATTGGTGAGTAGGTGCCGTGTTCTGACTGGAGCTCCCCCGTGTCCCTGGAGCCATCTTGCTGAAGGAAAGGGGCTGACTCCAGGCAGGCTCCTGCCTGAGTGGTACTGAAGGCAGCTGTGCGCTGCGCGTAGCTGCTGCTGCTGCAGTGCCACTATGTGGTCTCCTTCAGTTTGTGTTTATCGTGCCCTGGGTTAAATATCTTTCTTCCTGACACCTGGGTGAAGGTGTAGCCGTCATCGCTGCCTGCTCAGCGTTTCATGTGCAGGGTTACAGAGGGGTGCCTCTTGCTTTTATCTTTCAGTCCTTTGCATTGGACTTGATCTTCTTTCCGATCCAAGTCACCTTAAATCTAAATGGGCTTCCCCACCGAGCGGGGTGGTGCCTTCACTTGTGTCGCTGCCTCATTTGACACCCCTTCCTTGTCAGTCGAACCCGCTTACTCTGCAACTGGTGGTACTGTTACCATCAGCTTGAGCGGGGTCAGGAGCAACCCCGTGGTTTTGCACATCACCTGCGTGCAATGCCCAGCAGAGCTCACTGCTCTGGGCAGAGCTCGCATGGTGGTGGATGCTGCTCTCCAGTGAAACGTGTTGTGGTGCTGAGCCCGTTGGCAACATGTAAGTGTTTGCCTGCCTTCAGCAGAACTCTGCTACAAGTAGGGTTAGATGGTCCCTGTGACATCCAGATCAGCTCCAGGAACCAATATCCAGCCAAGGACTCTCTGCTTCCTGGGGTAGGTGCTAAGAGATTCTCTCCAATGAATTCTCTTTGAGAATCCTATCCCCTTTTTGTACCTGTCTGCACCAATGTAGACACTTGTCAGTGCTGATGTCCCCTCAGGTTGTGCCCTTTCCCAGAAAAAGGCCCCAGGGAATCAAAGCTGGCACCTTTCAGGGTACTTCAAAGACCTTGAAAGTAAAATAGATGTTTCACCACTGCCATGGTCCTACTCTGTTAATGAATTTCAGCATGGTCATTGTCTAGCAATGTTTGTTTGGTTGTGGTTTGGTTTTTTTTTTCTACATGTACAGCAACTTAAAACACCCCAATTGGTTTTCCAGCTTATTACAAGAAGTTAGAAATAGGACTGATCCTTTCTGTAAGCCAATGAGAACTGGAGACAGACGTGGCTTCCACTTTGGGTCGTTTTATTTCACAGTCAGCATTAGTGGCTCATGAGAACAATACAAAGATCACGTACAGTTAGTTCCTTTGAAGCTCGGACTCACTGCTGAAGTACATGAAGTTAAAGCCTCTGTAAATACTGATGCAAAAAGCAGTGTCTTGCAAGACAATTTATCTATTTAACATGTCTTGGTACTTTAGATTCAATGTATAAAGCAACTTTGTGCACTTTTCCTACATACAGTATTGGGGGGTTTTATGTTTTTGTTAATGGATTTTTGTGCTGTCTTTTTTTTAATCAGTGAAATTGTTAAGTATTTAATTTATTATTGATGTGCCCAGAGGACTAGTGCAATTTTTATTCAATACAGTTTGTCTGTATTTAATGTCAGGATTTTTCTGTAGCATTGTTAGGGAATATTTTTCAAAACCTGCCTTTTCCTCCCACCCCCACCCCCCCAGTTTTCCTTTTTTCACCTCTCCCTTTTCTATTTTCATTTTACAGATCCCAAGGCATTAAATGCCTCTAGTTTGAAATATAATCAAACGCTTTAGTACGTCCTGTGGTTTCTAAAACAAAAAAGTTCTCCAGGAAAAACAAAAAAAAAAAAGCTAAGGAGGCACTTCTCAATGTTTTCTGTGTTTATTTGATTTCTTTTTTTGGACTGAGGTGTGTGTGTGCATGTGCGCTTAGAAGTTTGGAGGGGAGAGTGGGGAAGTTGTACAGAAGATTTGTTTTCAGCGAAGTAAATGACCAAGGAAGTCTAGATATTGAACACTTGCTCCCCCCCCCCCTCTTCAAATACAGCTGTATTTGTGTGGTACAATCTTGTTTGAAATATCTAATGCCAAAACTACTCTCTTTTCATTCTTTTTATTTTCCCTAAAGAGTGCATATGTTTGTTTATCTGACAGTAACTTGGTTGCAACCACAGTTAACACGAGGAGATTTGCCTTTGTCTAGAAAGCAACATGCCAGGCATCGTCAAAACACGAACCCAAAGCATTGCCTCAGCCATGCAGGTTGTGTCATCTTTTGAGTTTTTGAGATCTGGGTGAATATTTATATAGCCTGTCCTCGCTTTTTGTTTGACTCGACCCAAACCCTGTAACCAAGTGCCTGGACAGGTAGTCTAGGTTTGAATCTTTGGGGTCTGCCACCTGGCTCAGATTCCAACTGGGATCCGTTCAGGTTGCTGGCAAGTTGAAATGACACCCTCTATGTTCCCTCTCCACCTGACAGCCGGGGAAGCCTCAGGTTATTTTAATATTGTTGTCTCTGAGATGGACTCTGCAATGTTGAGCAGGGAAACCATGGAACTGGAAGAAGTTTTGTCTCTTTCTTTAAAGAGATTTGACAAGCTGGACTGTGCTCACCATGAAATAGATCAGTAACATCTCAGACCAGCAAAGATGGCCATTTTTTATGCAAGAAAAAAAAAAAAAAGGACCTCCTAAAGAAATGCACTGATTAACTTACTGTCCAGCGGCCACAACGTGGCTGTTGCGTTGTTCCTGTGCCGCTCGACTGGCCCCCAACCCGCTTCTCTCTCCTCACTGCCCGAGCATTATTGCTTTCAACCAAAGACAAAACAAGATGAACAGATTAAAGGTGATATTAAACCGTTGGTTAGCTGGTGAGACCTCTGTGTGAGTGCCCCTGTGTGCTGTTTGGTGGAGGAGGGGGTGTGGGGAAGACGTGACCGATCAGGAGAAGGGAGAGTGGGAGTTCGGAAGAAATAAGATTGATTGTTGTTTGGTTTGGTTTTGGGTTTGTTTTGGTTTTTTTTGAGATTCCAAAATGCAGAGTGCTGCTTCCATAGGAATGGGGTTCCTATCAGTCTGCCTGCGGGGTCCTCGGCCTTGTGGGGAATTGGGGCTGGGGTACATCCTTCCTGAGCTGTATGCTGGGAAGACTGGGCAGCTGAATAGGTATGGGGAGGGAATGAGGGATGGAGGTGGGGGTAGTAGCCAAGATAGTTCCCAAGGCATGAGGAGGACCCTGTGTGTTTCTAGTGCAGCAGCTGAGAGGGCCAGAGAGGCTGGCAGACCTGGGAGCATGTTCTTCACGAGCACATCCTGGCTTTTGCCCCTCTCTCCTCGTAGTGAGGACCATGAAGCAGCATGTCCTCGTGCTCCAGCAGGTATGTGCTGTGAGCGGCCAGGTGGTCAATGGCTCTGTAAACCTGTCTCGGTTGCCTTCCATCCATCGTGTCCTTCCAACAGCACACGAATGTTCGTGTGGATTCCCCGTCCTGGGAAACCCTCCGCGTGAGGCCTGTGGCTGCTGAAGCACAGATACGGAGAAGGCCTTTCTGAGGGTAGAGTTGCGCAGGCTGGCAGCCTGGGGTAAAAGCCTTTGAGATGAGGAAGCCCGGACAGCTTCTTCCTGGCTCAGGCTCCCACACCCTCCTCTAAACAGCCCAAGAAGAGGTTCTTCAGCCACGTCCGAGCTGCTGGCTGTGGTTGCCGAGTGCAGCTCTGGCTGGGCTGCTCTACCAGGGGCTGACACTTGCTGTAAATACGCTATAACCTATTAACCTCCTTCACTTGCCTGCTTTCAGTACAACTTTGTAACACGTTTTTTAATTCCCCCTTCCTACACAGCCTCTACTGACTGTAACTATGGAACCAGATATTCTGTATGTTATTATCTTTGTACAATTTTAAAACTGTTGCTGTGGTGTCTGCCTTTCCCCCCCACCTCTATTGTCTCTTGAAACACTGTTAATAAAAATCTAGATAAATTCCTTCCCTCCTCCTCTTTGGCTTGATTTATTTATGTAGGTTTTCTTGCCTGTATTAACCGGATCTAGACAACCCTTCCCTTTTAACCTGTTTTCTTCCTCCTCTGCAACCCCCAGCTTGAATTTTATGGCAGTGAACAGACTGGAATGCCACAAATTCTCTGCATTTTTGTTTGGGTTTCTGTGATGCTGTCTTGTGATAATGTGATTTCAGGGTGCTTTGGAAGAAGTCTGGGGTAAAGGTGACAGGCTCAGATCACACACACCCCCTCCCAACTCACCCATTCATATTTATTAACCTCACTCAGTTAATGCTTGAGAAGTTACCAGTTCTGCTGCTGGCTGTCCTGTAAGAGGAGACCTTGCACTAGATGAGAGTATCAGTCTCCTGCACGTTCCTGCGTATCTCAGTGCCATCCTTCCCTCCGTTTCTCTCGTACTGTGTGTCTGGCAGAAAAATAAAAGAAGAAGAAGAAAAGACAGACTGGCCTGGCCTCATGATTTCTATCGTACTTGGCAGGGAAAACAAATGCAGAAAAACAAAATTGTGGAATAACAGTTGGTTTGCCTTGGAGGGACGAACAGATCCCAATTAATGATTCTAGGTAGGCTCGTGAGGAGTTAAATAGGAAGGATGCTTTGAAAGCAGGAGCATTACAGTCATTTAAGGCTTCTATGGAGGGAGAGCTGTGTGATCTCTCATTAAATTTATAAGCATAGAGCTTGGGAAGCACAGGGCTTTCTCCCCACGCTGTTACTAACTCCCCCGTCATCCCTTTATTTTACTATTTCCCTTCCAAAATGGAAACTATGGTCTCACTCAACCTCACAAGGATAAACACACTGAAGATGGAAATGGGATTATAGACACCCAGACCTCCACAAGACTGTTAATGAGGATTAAATGCTTCAATATCTTCAAAAATCTGGGACTGGTATTTTACTACAACAGTGGGAGCCTCCTAACTGGAGTTTATCAGTATGCAGGTGGATGAGTGACCTCCCTGAACAAGGGTCTGTTTGTCATTTTACCAACACTGTCATGCTGCTGGCGGGAGGTAGTAGCAATTCTCTGTCCTACCAAAGAGTACTGCTTTGACACCACCCCACTGGAGTCAAAATGAAGTCAGGCTCAAAGAGGAACAGTAGTAGTGGCTGTTTCCTGGTCTCTACACCAGGACCCAGCCAGTTCAGCCCTTGCCTGTTGCTGCTGGGTGTGCTTAACAATTCCACAGCAGGCTCCTTCTAATGAAACCCTGGAGAGATGAGATTTTATTGTCCTCATAGAAAATCTGCCTGTTTTCTGTGTAGTGTATAAGGGCGGGGGTTTTTACAGGCTCACTTAAGGAGGAGCTCAAGTGACTGTAATCAGAGCGTAACAGGTAGGCCAAGTTGTTTTTGCAGCAGGCACAAAACTGTACGTTTCCGGAGCATTGCTGTGCCTGGAAATCAGCAGATCCTGATCAAAGCTCACCTGCCAGTAAGGTTCATGTTATAAGCTTTTGCCAGCTGCATGTGGATAATGCTGGAGCCTGTTCTAAAGATCTTTGGGGCTGGATAGTTTGTACAGGAAAGAGACCGTTCTCTCATGGCAGTGTGCTCAGCCATGGGCTGGGGTGGAAGGGGACACCGTGTTCACAGAGGGACCTGTCTTGTGAGCTTGCATCAAAGGAGCAGCTGGAGGAAGGCTTCTTGGAGGATGCCTCCAGGGTAGGGAGCGCTGCCAGGTGAGGCAGGGGAAGCTGCAAGCCTTCTCTGTCCACTCTCAGCTAGCTGGATGCAGACCATCCTCTCCGGACAAAGTTGTGCTGGATCCTGTTATCAACCTGGCTTCATGGAACCCAGTTTTTGTATTAGCTTTTCCTTCAGCACTGCACCACTGCTGACAGATCATGTGCCTGGGAGCTGTGCAGCTCATAGTAGCTGTGGATCTCCCCTCTCAGTGACTCTCCAGGACATGGCTCCTGTCAAACAAAGGGCACGGGAGCTTTGGATGAAAGACTAAAGGTAGAGTTGCACCTGTGTCGGTGAATACCTGGGATCTTTCATTTATCTATTCCCCTGTGGCTACGTGGGTTCATCACCAGGTAACAATGAGCTCAGTAGCCCAGTCCATGGCAAAAATTGCCCTAGAACATCAAGCAGCACACGTAGACGCAGGGAGATCGTTAATGGAATGTGGGTGCCTAATTACGTCCAGAATTGCAGCATAAATCTGAAACCATTCCTGCATCGAGGGAGATTCTCTCACTGAACTGCTGCTGGGACACCTGAACTCTTTGCCTTCACTTGCGGTTTGAGCAGGGTCTTGAGTCAGCTGTCATTGCAGAATTGCTATTATCTGATAGTGCCCTTCGACGGGTGGTTGTTTTGTTCCAGTGCTGGTGCACTGATGTTGTACCTGTTGCAACAAGCTCTGAAAAGTCTGGCTGTCTGAAGAGAAGCCAGACAACTAGTAAATGACCTTATCTCTGTTCCTGGCTGAACGCTGCATCCAGCAAATTAATAACCAAGCCCCATGCTCTCGACTGCACGAAGCTCTGCTCTTGCACAAGTGGCACAAGGAAAGGCAAACCAGGACCCTGGGGGGCAGTGCGGGGCTAAAGAGCTGGGCTCTGTCTCTGGATCCTGTGTAGAGCTGTCTCTTACATCCAGCTGAAAGTCATGAGTTCCGAGTGAAAGTGGCCTGATGCATCATGATCTCCATGGGTGGGGAGTAGCAAAGCAAAGCAAAAATATTGGGTCTAATGCCTCTTCCTGTGTACTTTTGCAGGAGATGCTACTTACCTGGACATCTTCCGAGAGTTCTCTCACATGGCTTCGAACAACCCTGAGAAACTCAAAAGGAGGAGCCTACATTTCAGCCACTCCTGCAGATAGACCCTTCCCTCCCTCCCTCTGCCAAGACCTTCTGCTGGAAGGTCAAACTGGGAGCTGTCTGAGCTCCAGGGGGGCAGAAATGCAGAAATGTCTGGGCGGGTGTAACAGGCAAGCTGAGCTAATCTACTGGAGAAAGATGTTCTCTGTTCAGACACGCTTCTACCAGAAACCTCTGGTTTCCCTGCTGTCTGCTTTTGTGCCCTGAGCAGGAAGATGAGAGACCTTCCAGGGGTAATTCTGCAATAGGTTTGCATCCAGCCTCTACACTTAGCTCCCACACCTTGCGGTGCCTGAATAGAGTTTAAAATGAGTTAAGCTCTCCGTGCCCTTTCTACATTGCTATTTCTGGGGGAATCTCCCCCCTCTGGATGTAAGCCACCACCAGCACTTATGACACTGCAGCACTGCCCGCTCCTTTAGTGAAGTACAGGTTAGTGCTGCTGGGGACACTCTGAAGTGCCCTGAAAACTGAGGAAAAGTGAATGCTGCAGACTTTTAGATATGCTGCTTTGTGGCAGCGTCGCTGGAGCCAGGCTGCTCGGCTTGTGACCAGCCACCACCAGCCCTCTGCCATCCTCTGAGCTTGGACCAGCTTCCCACAGCAGCCCCAGGATGCGGTTCCCTGCGGCACAAGGCTCTCCACACACAGACCTCCTGTGCTCTCGCAGGAGAAAAGCCACCCAGGACACAGCCCCAGCCTTGTGAGATTATTTGGTTTATCGTGACCAGAAAATCTCAATTCCATGGAGCTTTCACAAGCAACACTGACACCAGACTCCAGCTCTTTCCCCTGGGGGGTGTCTCATCTCCTGCTGGCTGTGTGTCTCGCTGTTGGGAGAGTTGTACTCTTCTGCAAGGCACGACTTGCAGTATTATTTTTGCTGGGTTTATTATTGTAGGTCATAGTTACCAAAAATAATAAAAGGTTGTGTGTGGACTATACAGGTATAGGCACCATGACGTAATAAAGTGCGTTGTCAGAATGATTATATATAAACTGTGACATGCTGAAATGTAATATATCTTATGGCAGAAGAAATGTATTTTATTGAAAAGGTGGGAGTGAAAAAGCCTCACATGCAAACAGTATCTATGAACTGAGAATAAAGACAGGAGGGTTTTTTTAAATTCACAAACATTTCCTCATTCTTTCTGATTCCAGATCTTCACAAGCCAGTGAAGGACTTTAGGGGAAGGTTTAAAATATGAAACTCATCTGGCACAGCTTTTTAGCTTGAAAAGAGGAAGCTGAATGAACTTCTCTCCAAAGAGACGCAGGATTCTAACTCACTTGGTAGCCCTTCTGTTTTCCCTGATTAAAACATGCTCTAATGTCACTAATGCTATTAATGAAACACACCAGCAAGGTGGCAGCTGAACAGATACCTCAGCCTGTCTGACAGGGCTCATTCTCTATGCCACTGCTGTGTGGTTCTCAGTGACTCCCCTTTGGGCCTCTAATTTTGCTCCTTACTGGAAATGCACGGCTCAGGTAGAAGGAGCTGCAAATAGGACAGATATTTCAGTGGTGATCTCACAGGCACTAAGGTATGACCCTAATGAAGAATTCATACAGCTGATTTCTCAACTGCAGCAGACTACGGGAATGTTCTGTAATAAAGAGGCAGCTACTAAGCTAAAAATTAGTCCACACCCTCTGAGAGATTGCTCTAAGCTACCTCCAGACTGGATACCTCGTACACTTCCACTAGTTTAGAAACCCTACTTGTACTCCACTAAAGGTGGCACAAGCAGAATGTGAAGCAGATTTTCCCCATGTGCCTCTCCCAGTGTGAACCCCACCCCTCTTTGCCCTTGCAGTCTTGTGTCTCTGTGCTGCCAAGAGCAATTCCCTGCCCACTCACGTACCAGGCTGCCAAGGTATCTCCCGCCTGCCTTGCAACACCCCTTGCTCTTCTGGGTCCACACATGTATAAACTGAAGCACACACCCTGCTAACAGATCCCTCTCCTCTATTGCCACATCCCTCCTCCTCCAAATCTGACCATGGGACAAGACATTGCCACTACTTGATCGTCAGTCCCGCACTCACTCCTCTGTTCCAAAATTGGCTCCTCTTGGGGATTATATTACACAATTATATTACAGAATCCTGCAGGGATTTTTTATTGTGCATTGGGACCAGCATAAAGACTCTTTCCTCAGTTTCCTTTTGCCTTCCCATTTAGTGCCGGTGGTAACAAGTCTGGCAGTTCTGAGAGGGGCTTTCTTTGAGAGCCAGGTGTACGTGTATGCACACATGTAGATGTGTGTGTGCCTATGGCTTCATAAGCTTTCAGTGATGAGCTGAGTTTTGCACTCCCAAAGGAAGTCTGAGTCCGTTTCTCTCTTATCCCTGGTGCTTTTTTAGCTCGTGGTGTCCTTTCTCAACAGGGTCCCTCAGAGCACAGTGTTGCATAAAATCACTCCTGTCTGCCAACAAAGCAGCTGCATTTCCCAGGGCAGAAGACCCCGAGAAAAGGCAGAATCACCCACTGCAATGGAGCCCACATGTTCCTGGTAATTTAGCCCTGGGCATTTAGCTTTCTGCAATTAAGGTCTGGACACTTTGAAATAGACTTTTCCAGAGCCAACACTTACACGTAACAATTGGGCTGTAACAAACCCGAAGAGTGGTTGAAAGCAGAACACAATCAAACTAAACCCCCAGCCACAGTCTGTATGCAGAGCATTTTATTATCTAAAAAAAAGTTACAAAACAAAGCTCATTGATTTCTTGTTAACTCTTTTCTACAGAAAGTCATAAACAAGATTAGAACAGAGTTAAAATGCTCCTGTGCAAACGTCATCATCAAAAATAAATGTGTTCTTTTATGTACAGATAAGTTACTGTCAAATATTAACGTTACAACATCTCTATTTATAAATGGACTGCAACAAAAACGCAGCACTGTTTTAATAGTCTAAATAAATCAGATGCTTCGTCTGGGATGTAAAAAAGCCATCGACCCCATTTCTTCTCTTTCTTTTCCTCTAAGATGGTAGGTCTCATTTGAAATAATCTGGGTTAAGTCTAAAAGCATCTCAGCAGCAGCAGCTTTCTGTGCTTTGTCCTCAAAATGCAACAGTACTAGGGGAAGAGCAGAGAGGTGTCTTGGAAGCAGAGCTGGACGCAGGGCCACCTCTCCTTAGTCTGTGTCTGTCATCCTCCAGACAACACCGGCTGGTACAAGCCTCCTCCGTTGGGAATCTTTCCATTAACAGCCAGGCTGCCTTTTCTCTTGAGTACGGTTGTGAAATGTTGATGGGCCTGTCTGAAGCCACAGGCTGATTTCCTCACAAGGCTTTCAAAGTTAAAAGCTATGAATAGGCTTTTATGAGGACTCATCGGCTGTCCCAGGGAGTAGAAGTACAGTTCTCCCCTCCCCAGATACTCATTAGGAACAAAAGAACGTTGCACGATGCCTGAATCCAGGACACACGGCTGGCTTAATAATGAACTTGTCAGAGCTGGAGGAGGACGGCCCAGCTCAGCAGTGTGGGGGTGAGGTGCTCACAGCTCATGGATCCAGAACGTTTCTGTTTGCAAACTTGGGGACAGCACCTGAGCGTTCAGGGAGTTTCAAGCCTCCCAGTTCTCTGTGCACACAAACAAATCCTGAGCGATCCAGTTCCCCTCCCGAAGAGCTGTCCTTCGTGTATCTGAACCCATTAAGCACCACATCTGGGCAAAGCTCTGGCATTTCCACCTTGCTGGAGAGTGGGTGAGGATGCAGGTCACTGTTGTTGTCCATGGCAACAGTCACTCCAGAAGGGTGAGTATGAGCAGAATCATCGCCTTTTCCAGCTTCTTCTTGCACAACTCGGTAGTTTTCTAGGGTCAAGCTCACGCTGGGGATGGTAGGAGTGCGAGCTACTTTCAACGTCTTCTTTGACCTGAACCTTTGGTAGCAGAAGACGAGAGACAAGACTAGTGTATCTATAAGCAGCTCAAACATTTCAACTACAGACAACACCGAGGATCCAAACCACAGACTCCATTGGCTTCCCATGCTGGACAGAAGCAGATTCTCCTGTGGAAAGAATCAAAGGGTTGTGTTTATCAAACACAGCAGAGCTCTGGGAATGTGAAAGTCTTGCATTTTGCCAGCAGGTCAGTTAGCTGCTTCCCATTTGGGGAGTAATTTTGTGTGACTGCAGGAAATGGGAAATTTTTAATTCTCTTCCTTAAGAAGAATAATCCCACCCCATCTCGGGGGCTGTAAATAATCCTCCCTCCAGCCACACACAGCACACCAGAACTAATGACAGGTAGCAATGTTTTGAGCTGATGCAGTGCAACCTACTGAGAGTAAAGGAGACTCGTTCACCGACTGGTAGTTGAGTTGCTGGTAGAAGATAGTCACCTTGGCAATATCCTTCCTGCATTGGAGAAAGGGAGCGGTTAGCAACGGTGGGATGTCCACGTGTCATTCGCCTGGTGGAAGGTACTGCTGGCATCAGTCTGGTCTCTATTTTACATGGGCATTGCCAGGCAGTGGGGTTCACCACTTGCTCAAGCTTTCCTCCTGAGGGAGTTTAACATGAGTTTGGAAAAAGTTTCCAGAAGGGATTGTCTTACAGTGTTGTGAGGAAAGATGGGAAATTGATTGCACATCCCTATAATTTTTTCTCTTGTCCTTCTTTTCCAGTTTAACATCTACAGAGTCCTCAAGGATGAAGAGTTAATCCATAGTTTTAACAGGAGTACCTTCTCCCAGTGACTAACCTGTTGCTGGTCGAATTGTATCCATTCTGATGCCTGAGAGCCTGGCGGATCCAGTCCTGCAGCAGAGGATACCTATGTTACTGGTGACCCTGTCTCCTGGGGTTTTGTACGTTTAATGTTTTGTAAATGTAGATTTCATGAGCATTCAAACAACTATTGCAAATAATAAAAAGGGATTGGTTTCTAACATATAGTGGTAGCTCTCAAGGAGTAGCTCTATTTGCCAGAAGAGCGAGGAAATACACACTGATATTTGAAGTGTGTGTAGTGTTCTGGCTCTTAAATTCTGCCTTTAATGGCAACCCCACCAAATAATTTCTTCTTTTGAAATGTATTGGTTGTCCCTGCCTGTGGCAGGGGGGTTGGAACTAGATGGTCTTTAACATCCCTTCCAACTCAATCCGTTCTAGGATTCTAGGATTCTATTTACATCGAGATGACCACCTATTCCACATGAATTAATTACCTGGTCATACAGCCTGAAAGCCCATTTAGTATTAGAACGTGAGGAGCGGCAAGAGGTCATCCATTGACTCACAGAGTTTCCACTGCAGCCCTGCAGCACCTCACAGCCAGTCATAAGTGAGTTGCTACACCACAACACCCACTGGAAGCAGAAAGTCATTAGCACCACTTTGTGGGTGGGAACTAAGGCAGTGAGGTAAATTCCTGAAGGTCACAAGGAAGTTTGGATTACGACTGGAACTGAATGTCCCTCTTTAGCACCTTAGTCTGGCACCTTAACCACAGGGTTCTCCCCTTGGGCCCAGGTTTTGGACCAGTTTGCTTTATTTGCCATTTTGTTTGCTGCTGCCTCAGTCATTGTTTTCACCCTTAACTTTAAGGTTCCAACAGCCTCAGTAAATGGAGTATCCCCTCTAAACACAGCAGATGTCTGTATGGATTACCTGAGACTTCACTGATGGCCATTTAGCTGTCCCAGCAAACACCTTGTACTGTGATTCCCTGGCAAGATAAAAATGGAGATTATGATCACCACGACTCTTGGCATTTAAGAGCGAACACATGAAGGAGTTTAACAATGCAAACTACTTGCCCAAACCAGAAGTTCTAGGGGCAGTTCTTGAGAACATTGGGAAAAGCTTTGTAAGGCAGCTTAGGAAATAAAACCAGAGGTTGCCTGAAAACTCTTCAGGTCAGGAGGAAAACCAGAATGGTTTCAAAATCACAGCAACTTTTCTTTGATGCATTCAAACCCAAAATATTTGATGTTTTGCTTTACAGTTATGTCTTTCTGTTTTGAAATGGACCTACAGTAAAAAAGGTGAGCCAAGAAAAGTAATATAGTTTGAAAAATGACACAAACAATTTGGTTTGGTCTTAATAAGACTTTTCAGTGAGTTTAAAACATTTTCCCCTCTCTGCCATCAGGCACACGCAAAGTTTTTATTTAATTTGCCTAATGTTATCACCTTTTTCCTTTCTCAGCATTAGGGTTCAACCATCAAACTGAAATCTCTGGTTCAGAAAATTCTGGCCCATACATTTTGCCTACATTTCCACCGGTGTAATTTTCCTCTTCAAGCTGGCATAATTTTTTTTGCTCTACTTTTGCGACGTACCGGCAAGGCTTGGGGCACTGGTCAAAACAATTCAGGTGGTGATTTCTGAGCCTGCTGTACAGCTGGTAGAAGCAGTGACCTGGTGAAAGAAATAGGAGGAATGCGCTCAGGCACTTCCTGAGGAAATGGAAGGCTACCAAAAAACTCTGCCCTCACTTGGCCTTCCCAAGCATCCAGCTCTCTCTCAGATGAGATACCTGCTTTTGCTTCACTCACTTTGGAATGGTTCCAGATGGCTGAGTTAATGACCTGCGTGCAAGGCAGGTGCCTTCCCTGTAAGGATCTGCTGAGGGTGGGCCAACCAGCAAACCAAGAGAAATTACCCAAACCTTTACCTTACACCAGCACAGACACCAATATTGGTGCCATGGCAGATCTTGACCCTATATTACGTTCTTAATAAAGGGATGCTTGATAACATCGAGATTTTTTAATGCACTAATTGATACCCATGCAAATACACAGAAAAGCATCTGCCAGCTGGATTCAGCCCGTCACCGGATTCAGCGATGTCAGGAAAAAGTCTAAGCAGGAAATCAGCACAAAGGAGAAAGGCAGTAATCTGAAGAGTCGTGTAACCAGTGACTATTGTAGGAAGGTGTTCCCAGACAGCAGTCTTCTGCTCTTACCCCATGCAGGCTGCTTGTTGTAGTCACAGTACTCAGCACCAGGAGGCAGTGGGTAGTAGTAGTAGCCACAGCCGCATTTTTGAACCATTATGTGCTGAAAGCAGGAATGCAAACAAGCCTGGAAAATAAAGAAGGCATGAAAGATTGGATAAGTCAGAAATTCACAAGTACCCAGACCTTCAGTCTGTAGCATGCAGCTGCTAGGAGATAACACACTGATTTTCTTACTGCAGAAAGACACCAGCCATCACCAGAGCATGATGATGCAAAAGGTTTTCACTTGTCAGTCCTTGTCCTTACCTCTGAAAAGAGTATTGAACTCAGTAAGGCAGAATTTTCCCCATCTCCCTTTTTTGTTATGCCCAGTAACATCTCAGTTAAATAGCCCCAACATCTAGAGCCAGAAGCAACCACTTACACAAAGACCTGATGGCCCAAGAATGTCCTACTACAAGAGTCCAGCTGCTGTGACTGGCTCAGTGTCTGATCTCCCTTGTGTTACAAGGAGAGGAGAGCCCCAGTGTATCTGAGTATCCCCCACTCAGTAAAGCACGTTCCAAGCTACAACACCCTGTTTGTGAGCTTCTTTTCAGAGGAGCATGAATCTCTCTCTTATCTCCAGCAGTGGATCTGCTGATTTGCAAAAGCTCTCTGGCAAGGAAGGTATGACTTCTTTGCTATTCATCCACTCTGAATAAGCTGGAGCCTCAGCCAGCCACTCTGACAATACCTGCAGGGTGTAGGAGTTGTTGTACAGGAGTTTAACATTCACATCATTGCCATTAGTCGTGCATTTCCCATAATTGCCACCCAGGCGATTCACCTCATCCTGTGGACACAGAAAAGAGGCCTGAGTGATTAGGAGCTGTAATTGGCCCTAGCCATCGCTGTCTAAACTGAACTGGATGGAGCATCATATAAAGGTCAGGAAGTGCAGTAACGTATGCGAGCAGCTGAGCTATACCTTGCTAATGGAACACAGACAGGAACGGGGCAGAGGTAGGAGAGCACACCTGGCCAGTCAGCATGGTTCAGCTGACAAGCAGTAACTGGTCATGTCAAAAGAACTAAGTCATTTCTGAATGTCTGTTCTCATCCTAACAGGCACATGCAGCCCCCTGTGCAGAGCTGGAACGAGATGTAAGAGGTGTAAGAGCCTCAGTGTTTAACAAAGCAAGCCTCAGCATACTGAGGACCAAAAAAAGTCCGCTTGTGTATTTGGAATAATTTCCTTTTATGCTTGGGAACCTGAGAACAGTGAAGAGAGACAAAGGGGCTTTCATGCCTATATGTGACCAGGGAAGAAGCAAACACAAGAGGAGCACAAGTCCACTGGATGAGTCACTCGCAGCATTCAGCTCCTCACAACTTTCTGCAATCCCAAGGCAAAGAAGCAAAGCTGTTGAGCAAGCGGCTGACCTGCTGAATGCCGATGGTAGTTGCAATGCCTGGTCTGATGTCAAAGCCTTCGTGTTCAAGGAACGGTGTCTGGTTGTGGTTGTGTATCATCACTTTCACACCCGCTACTGTGGACAAGAGTGGGATGTGATCCTTCTGCTCTGCTCTCAGGATAAGGGAAAGTCCTGTAAACCAAAGAAAAAGAGAAGTGTGTAACAATGTGCTTTGGGCCAAAACAGGAACACCATCACACCTTGAATTCTCAGCCCTGATCAAATTGCTGTCTTAGCTCACAGAAGAGCCTTTCTTTTTCCTTAGAGATCTGGTGTCTGGTCAGGTAGCAATTACACCAGCCTATTCCAAAACCATAAACAGTATTCTGCTTGAAAACTAAATAATATTCTGCTTGCTATAAACTAAGCTCTTTCTGATACAGCTCTCATAAACATGTGGCTAGCAAAGCAAACAAATACGGTACATAATTTGTGCCACCAGACTAGAAGAAAGGGCTGTACGTCAGTAAGTCACATGTAGAAGACACATTGAATCCGAATAACATACCGTAAGGAATTCCTGGTTTTGTAGCTGTCCAAAAGGGGTCTGTTCCCTTGCTGTTAAAAGTATAGCAGCTTCCAAAGACCGGGTGGTGAAAGTGAATGTAGTCACTGAAACCAAGAGAGATTTTGATGGGGTTTAATGATGACTGTAGCAATACCATTACTTCTCTGTAGGATGTGTTCCGGGTGTGTATGTACAGAAGTCCCTGTGAGAAAGAGCAGTTAACTCACGGGAGACAAGGACTCCTACAAGACTAATGTCTAGGTTCCTAGCCCCATGGAAGGCTGTTCTTTCTCTCAGTCAGATCTCCAGCACCAGCTAAGCCTGGCAGTACACCACGAGGTGCGGTGCCTGCATTGCCTGGAAGTGTAGGCTCAGTTTCAGACTCCAAAGTCCTTGAGTTTTGCTCAAATCACAAGTAGCACCTCAAGAAGTGAGATACCTGGGTCTGCAGGGCTCCCCGTCATACTGACAGGAGTAGACCATATCTTCTATTTGCTCTTCATGATCAGAAATGTTGATTATAACTGGTAGCTGGGACATGATGTTCATGTAGTGAAACCTGTACCATTCAAGAATCGCATCCATCCCAGATGAATAGGTCTTGTAGAAGCAATTCCCACCTGTGGCATTGCACTGGAAGAAAAGGAGAGGGAGCCATTCAGCGGAGCCAGGACATGACAGCCCAAGGGTAACAGAGATTGGGGGGTGAAGGCAACACTGCATACAGGGACAACAAGGGGAACCTCTATTTTCTTTCAGCAAGTGAAGTCTCTGATCATTTTAGTCATCACAGAACCACAGCGTGGCGGAGTTTGGAAGGGACCTCTGGAGGTCATCTTGTTATGTGCTAAGCACCTTCTCTCCTTGAAGCTTAACTAGGTGTGCAGCTTCATCCCAGGGTAATGAGAGCGGGGGAGAAGAGGCAGGAGAAGACAGCAGACAAGTAAAACCAAGTGCCTTGGGAGAAGGAAGGACAGGGCTGGTGGGAATTCACTACAACTCATGAATCATGAACTGAGCAAGTCCTGAGTTGCTTTCTTTTTCTTACTCAGGCCTTAGCTAGGTGAACACCCAGAGATGCTGGTGAAAGTGTGTCTGGTGAAGGACCTCAGGATAGGGCAGGACAATAATAACAAGGAAAAAAAATTGCTGGCTTTCCAAGGCACATCAATCTCTCTCATAGCTTCTGCTCTTAGATCTATGCTAACCCTGTTTTCAGTATGAAGAATCTGAAGCAGTTGCATTCTTCTCCAAAGTCACAGGCACATATTTGTGTAGTCATCCTCTTGATTTGTTATTGCCATCTTTTGTTTTATCCACAACATCTCTAGTGCCCCCAGTAGCACAGTGTTTAGGCACTGAGGGAATCCTTGCATGTTGTTTCTCTGTTATTTTCAGGCTTTCTTCCTAAGTCTGGAGGTTTTGGGTACTTTTAGAAAGGGGTGCAGTGATTCCCCTAGCTGGCTGCTACCACTCTCTACTGAATTTGTCAGAAGGACTCTACAAGTGGATGGGCTGTGTAAGATCATTGGTGTTGCTGTTGTTGCACTTCACAAGAACCCTAGCAATCAGCATGAACTATCAGAGGTAGGGATGGGTGGACTCTCCTGAAACATCCTCCAAGCTCTCATTACACAGCACTGAAATTGTCTAATTTTTCCCTTTGGTTTGTTTGTTTGTTTTAATGTATCTTGTGAGATCTTTGACAGGATCCTGAATACACTTTGACAGGACCCTGAATACACTTAGACCTTAACAGACCTGAGCAGCCTCACCTGGAGCCTCCACCCACACCCTCTACCCATGGGCCCAGGAGCTTATTTAAGCTCAGCACAGGGTCTTTAGCCCTTCTGTGGGGTGTAGGGCTGCTGCTCTCTAGTCAGTCTCCTGCTGTGCTGCAGACCATGTTGATCCACTGGGCTCCAGCTTCATGGCCTGACCTTAAACTTGCCTCATCACCATGGACCTGTATGATGAGCTGGACGCCTGCTGGGACCTGGACTCCTGCTGGGACCTGGCCACCACCTGTGAGCTTTCCCTGCTCACTTGCTCCGGTACTGTGTGGAATGGGCCCCATCCTGCCCTGCTGGCAGGCTCCCCCTCTGCCCCCTGTCCCTTAGGGAGCTGCCAATCCTTGCTACTCATGCCTGTAGCCAG
The DNA here is from genome assembly GCA_033439905.1 of Ceryle rudis. Classification (NCBI taxonomy): domain Eukaryota; kingdom Metazoa; phylum Chordata; class Aves; order Coraciiformes; family Cerylidae; genus Ceryle; species Ceryle rudis. The sequence continues at coordinate 94,377 of JAAGNO010031101.1, forward strand.
CACGAACCAATCTCAGAGGGGGACGCGAGCTTACCAGCTTGAAACCCACACTGGAGTGCTTCTTCCCTGACCTGTTGTTGTGGTCAGACATCCTCAAGAGTGAGAAGTTTTGGCTTAGCTTGAAGCTAGACCTGCTGAGGTTGCCTATGCTTGATAATTCTTTTATGTGGATATTCTTCTCGTTCATGTGGAATAAGCTGGCTGATGTGTTCATGCCGTACAAAAAAGTGATTGATTCCTCTGCCATGCGATCCAGTTGAACCAAATGTTCACTAACCAGATCAAATCTGCAAGGAACAGAAATGTTAGCTGTTAGCGAAGATCCACATTTCCATTTATATTATGTACCCTCACAGAATATATCAAAAGGCTACTCTGCTGGTCTCTGCAGACCTTGATGTCTGTGGGAGAAAAGCCAGCAGTTTATGGTGCCTATGCTTAGTGTACCTGGCTTCAAGAAATTAATTTATTGGGAGCCCCAGTAGCTAAATTTCCAGTTGCTGGATTCTCCACTGAAAACCTCAGGACCTGTAGCTGTGCAGCATCAGCTGCACAGATTGGCCTTCCTGTCAGCCAAGTAGATAATTATGTCAAGGAAATGACATAATTCCTTTACCATGCAAAGTGAAACTCCTCGATAACTTGTCACTGCTGTGGGAGCCTTGCTTGGCAAGCAGAGCCATGGAGGCTTCCAGAGAAGTTCTATGGTTTCCTTAAAGCCATTGTGTGGTACAAAAACCCAAGCAGAACCAGATCTAACATGCATCATTCCAGAGATTGGCAGTTTATTGAGGAATCATTGCTCACAGTAGCTGTGTTTTTCCAGGGAAAGACTTTTTATCAGAGCACAAAATCAGTTAGCAGCTTGAACCAAGTCACAAGGCAGAGTTCCCTCTATCCTGACTCAGTGCTTGAAATTAACTGCTACATGCTGTTGCACAATTCCCAACAAGATCTTATCTTAAAACCAGTTTGGAAGTAACAATAGTCCCTTTCCACCTCTTCAAGACAGAGACCTCCCTCTACCTTCAATCTCCTCCAGGCTGCAGTCATAAGGCTGCTGACCCTTCCTGAACCCTTCTGACTGAAGACGTGACTCCAGCCGAGGGGAAAGCATGGTTACCTGTATGGGTCCAGATTGCAGATGGTGATTGCTGGGAACATCTTGGGCTCTGAGTGCATTGACATGGTCAGGACAACGGGGTAAGCCCAGTACTGGCTGAACATAAGTGCAAATTGCCAGTACAACATGCCAAAGCTGGCAAGTAAAAGCAGAGTCCAAAAAGCTGTTTTCATCCTGTTGCTGTCCGAGCATACGAGGCGGATGGTGCCGTGGATTGTTGTGTTCTTACAGAAGAACTCAAACATGTCCTTGAAGGAATCGTAAAACTCAATCAAACCTTCTTTCTTCTCTTCTTCTTCTCTTGCCACTTCCTGCTCCATCCTCTACGTCTGTTTCTGTTTAATTAAAAGAAAAGAAATAATAATCTTATTAGCTTGTTGGAAAGTTCATGTCCAGTCTGTGCACTCTTCCAAACAGGATACCAATGATTTGTTATTAGCAAGTGCAGAAAATAACTGTGAGCTGAGACTCATCTGTCTTTCCAGAGTTTGGACACCAGGAAGTAGCAAGGAGGTCAAACGTTCTGCACGCTGCTGCTGAAGTAACGTGACGTGTTCTGCCATTCTTACACTATGACTGCTCTGTTAGTAGGGATATGCAAAGTTCAGGTGACTAATACCCAGGCTGCTGTGTAGTTTTCTTCTTTCTAAGAACCAATATTTAATTCTGATACATTGCGTCACTGCGCACTAATACAGATCTGTAACCAATTTGTATATTATGAGTATATTGCTAGACAAAGGTGTTGGGCTACAGGCCTGAAACAAGACAGTCTCAGAACGAGCAATATGGCTTCACCGTTACGTCAAGGAGTCAGAACAAATTCAACTTTCAAGTCAACAAAAGGAGCAAATTAGGAACCGGTTTTATTTTTGCTGTATGATTTCTCATTCTGCAGAATGGGGAAAGCAGGATTAATTCTGCCATCCCTGAAAGAGAGCCCCTTCCAGGATGTAATGTAGGAGATATTTTGTAGTTCAGATGAGCTGAATTGGGTATTTAGGAAAGGAAGCAGAAAAAAACACCACCTCAAATGAAACCCCAGAAGGGATTAACCAAAATAGGATGAGGATAAAGTATTGCAGATAGTCCTTAAAATAAAATGCTCTTGGGTTGCTTCTGAAGACCACAGAAATATTAGTTACTGCTATTAACAGAAATTTTGCCACTTATCTCTTACTTAAGCAGTTTCTTCCAGAAATCTAAAAACCTTTCCTTGTCTCTGTTTTACAGAAGAGAAAAGGAAGCACAGAGGCTGAAGATCACCCAAGAAGAGTGGCATAGCTGGAAATCAAACTCCAGATCTCCTTTGACAGGGTAAGTAAAACATCTACCATGCTACTCTAGGTAACTTCGGACTTCATGCTGATGCAAGTGTGAACGTTACTGATGCACATAAGTTTTAGCCAGCGCACACTGAGGACATCTTCCTAGGATTTAGTACCAGATTGGGACACTGGACTAATGTTGACATACTTCCACTTACTGAACATGACATCAAGTCCTGTAATATGCGAGTTCCCAAGATGACAGCACTCTGTGAATCACCCTGCCTATTATGCTATTAAGAGAAGTTTACTGAGTACAATACTTTGGTCCAACCTTACCTCCATATAAAAAAAACCCAAACCCTCTTATAGCAACAGAGTTGGAAGACAAGACAAGGAGTGCACAAAACAACTAAAGGATTTTTGCAAGTGGGCTGCATGGTCGTGAAATGGAAGCTCAGGTCCTTTACTGAATTACGGACCTTAAAGTGTTTGGTGGTGGCTCAGAGGTGCCAGTGAGGTGACCACAGCCCAGCTGATACACACTGGTGTCCTTATCTGCAATGGCTTCATCCTCAGCTAGACCTCTTCAATTTAAAACATGGCTCTGTTTCTAAGGTCTCTGGAGTAGGATGCTTCATATGAAATGTTCTCCAAGTGTCACAAGCTACTAAGACAGTTTCTTCATTGTGTCTATTCATGTCAGAAAGATTAGGACTAATCCTTAAACAGTGAAGAGCACTCCAAAAGCTGTATCCCAGATCAGCTTTAAAGTAGCCCACAGAAATACATTGTCTGTCAAGGAAACCCAGTTTATCACAAGTTATTTTTCCCAAGGACCACATCACATATACCCTGTCTGTATTTTCTAAGATGATGTTTAACAAGAATACAAAATGAACTCAAAGGTATAGGCACCTCCTTTATACTCCTATATACTTCTATAATTAAACATGGCCAGTGATTTTTCACACCTCAGAGCTATATTTGCCATTGAACAAGTACAGGACACCCAAGCAAAAGTGAAATATTCAAAAAATAAAAAGCATAAACAATTAAAAGAAAACATGTGTGATAAAGAATTGAAGTGGGAAATGAGCAATTCCACTTTTGCTACAAGGAAATACTGATTTTTCTGCAGTTAACTGTTATTCACACACAGACTATGCAGAGCCATAGGACTCTGAACCACTGGTTACAGTTTATTTTATCAGCCAACCTTACAGCTGGAAGCTTGTATCCAAATGTTTCCTCAGTTAAAAAAGGCTATCTGTGGCAAACTCAAGAATGCCTCGTGGTGTTACATATATTTTTCAGATTATTATGCTAAATTGTATGTTCAACCTTCATCTTATTCAGGTCTTTCCTTCCTATTTTATTTAGAGAAGTATAAATGCAAATAAGCCTTTGGTGTATGTTAAGAAATATATGGAATAAATCCTTAAAATATTGATGGTATTTTAGGATAGAAATGAAAATTATGTGAGTCTAAACTAGGAAAATTTAGGTTGTTATTAGTCAGCTACAGCAGTCAGCCTTACTCTAAAGGAGCAGAAAGCAGAATAAAAGGTAACAGTTACCAAAAGTGAAGGATAAATCAGATCTATCCAAAGCCTTCATGTATAATGTTGAATCTGAACAAGCCCCCCCTAAACATTCAAACCATGACTTTCAGAGACAAGCTGCAGTTTTCATACACTCTTAACTGGGCTTTGAAGGCTGTGGCTAGTTCATTCATACCATTTGAATCTGCATTCTTAAAATAACTAGAGTGAAAAAGCATATAATAAAGGAAAAAAAAAAAACCCCAAACACTAAAAACAAAACAACCAACCAAACCCAGAGGGAATCTTTCAAAACACACACGGTGTACAGGGAACAGTCCATCCTCTCCCCACTGGTTTCCCAGATCAGCCTACCACTAATTTATTTAACATAGCAATTGTTGTCAGGGACTTAACAAAACATGTAACAGCAACAGTGACCCGTTGCCTGTCTCTGTCTGTGGTAAGTGCCTGGAGAGAGGCTGCAGGTTATAAGAGAGTCACTGGAAGTTACAGAGCAGTGGCAAACAAGCAGATGTTCACGTAATAGCCCAGCAACTCAATGCTCAGCACACCCTCGACATGCACAAATGGCACCCAGTCAGATATTTAACCACGTGTATAGCTATCTATAGCTACTTATCAACCATATACAGGTACAGAAATACACAGTAAAGCAGCTAAGACCAAATTGCAACACCACCCCACCACCACCACTGTACCTTGGCAGAAACTCTATCTTTGGGTATTTAGAGTAGCCACTAAACTCAGCCTTCGGCTTTATCCTGAACAGAAGACAAGTCTTGGTCCAGAGCTTTCAGGTTTCTAACTGAAGATACATTGGGAGCTGTCCAGCCTATATGGATCAAATTGATGACATCAAAAGGGGCAGGACTTAAGCAGATCATGCAAATTATTCAAAGCATGATCCAGGGAATAATAGGAAGTGAATGAACTGGACAAACAAGTTAACATTAAGGTTATGCTTGAGTTAAAGTTGGTTTGAGTGGTGGTGGTGTGTTAACTTTTTTTTTTTCCCCCAATGGCTAGAAAAGCATTTTAGCCATCATTTCTACCAGTACCTAGGGAAGTAACCATGGATCTTATAAGGTTCTTTCTGCTGTGAACTTTCCCATCAAGGAACTAGCTTTCTGCAGCCTTTTCATGGTTTCCAGAGGCTTAATGATCACTTGTAATTGAAGCTATTAAGGTTTCCAAAGGTGTGCTTGAGGAATTGCATACCTCCGTGTAATCTGAAATGATCAGCTACTCAGTCCAAGGCACACGTGGCAGTGGATTTCTTCCTGCTTCCCCAAGAATATTCCTCATCCATAGGGTGCTACCCCATACCCAGAATTAAGAATTTCAAGTCTTCAGAGGTTGAGGTTTAAATAGACTAAATCAACTGTCGTACTCAATTTAAATCAGAACACCCTGGTTTTGTAACACTGCTTCATTAAGGCTTGCAAAAGTCTGCATAAGTGATGCAGCAGTAGATTCAGAATCCTGGGACTGCTAAAACACAATCACCTCCGATTGCTTGCATAATTAGTACTGACATCAGCCCAGTTGGAAAACAGCTCCGCAGTGGTTTTGCAAGAAGCTTGTTATATGAAAATGTGAATGCTCTGGATGATGTTTAGAGCTCCTGCCTGCCTTTTAAAATTGGCTGGAACTGGATTTTCTATTACAGTGGAAGTTGCAAAATAGTGTCATTTGCAGAGACAATTGAAATTTCTTCTGAAATCGAATCCACAAAGAAGGGAGAGCGGACAAAGTGCAGGGGAAACATACTCTGCTGATTCTGATTGATTTCAATCTTGTTTATATTTTTAAGGATTGCTTTGTGCTGGATGTTGTTTTGGAAACAAAACACGTAGAATAGTCATCTTAAATTTTACAATTATTATTCTAGAAGATGGGAATAGTATTAAACAGCTGCTATTAATGTGTCTTACCCCTCTTTGGTATTAAAAGGAAATGTCACAAATACGTGGAAAATATTTTCTTTTTAAAGACAGTGTTTTGGAGTTTAAAAATGAAACTTTTGACTACCCCCCACCCCCCCTCAGTTAGCTCTTGTCTGAACAGCTACAGCAGAGCCACTTGTCACTGATCAGTGAAGAGGTAAGTAGTTAAATTTTGATTAAAAAAACCCCAAACCCTCCAAACACTGGAAACCTAATTCTGTCACATCCATTTATTTGTCCCCCACCCTTCTTTCTCTCTTTTTTATATTGTGCAACAGAAAATGGCAACAATAAATCCTTGACAATGAAATTATTGCACAATGAACATACACAAGACAAATTCTGTTGCTTCATTATGGCTGGAGGCCTCAGTGTAGAGATTCTCTGGCAACACATCAGAACAATCCCTTCTGAGCCAGCCATGAATTTTTCCTGCAGGAAATGGAGAAGAACTGGATATGCAGACAGGGCTGTCCCTCAAGCAGGATACCAGTTCTGTTTGCACTTGCTCATTTGTCATCTTGTATCCTGAACTGGGAGGAGAGGGGAAGAGAACTCTTTCGCTGGTTGAAAAAGTAAGTTGGTGTTTCTTTCAAGATACAGAAACTGATTACAGAGATAACATTCATGAGAAAGTTCTTCAGGGCTGCAAAAAGGCTATGCTGTAATTACTTTCAGCGGGGCAGAAAATGTTTATTAGTGCTCGTAGTACTTGTAACGGAGGGAAGGAGTGAGTATATTGCACGCCCCATAGAGCAGCAGTAAATGTCAGTGGTTAAATATATCCTCTGGACACGTTACGTGTTGCACAGAAGGATGCTTCCCACATGGTAAGATTTCAAACCCCGTTCCCTGAATCGCTATTTGTTCCCAAGCTGAGATTAGTGGAATCACATCCCATTTAGTTGATGAAGACAGTACAGGTAAACAAAAGAAAGGAATGTTGTTGTTTTGTGTTTAAGCTTTTTCACGGCTGTCACGTGCTAAAGGAACTGTCCAAACTCCACCCTTGTCTCCCCAGTAGCCTCGGTTATTGTGCACACTCAGCATGGGTGATAATCCGACCCTCACCTCTTTGATCGACTGTGGAAATAGAAATGAAAATTGGACTGTACAAACGTGTGCCTGTCTTGGTATCGGCACCAGCTCAGAGCAACAGCAGAGAGGCACAAAAAGTATCCTGCGGGCAGAGAGAAGACTTGCGCTACTTCACATGGGCAAAAGAGTTACTCGGAGAATTAATGTTACTTGTGAAATGGACTCAGGCACTTAGGGAAATCTACTACCAGATGGTTTTTTATCCCTGAATATTTTCTTACAGCTGGTGCATGTGAAAAGTTTTGCTCTGTATAGAGCAAACCTCTCTCATAATGCTGACTTTGTATATCATTAGACACTAAGCAGATGAGCGGCACAGGGAACGTTGAGCGTGTGGAACGTTCAGTGTGCCTGCCCCTTATTGCACTTGCTGTTACAGGGTTGAGTGAAAGAGTCAGAGATTAAATTGGAAAAGCTTAGTGATGATTTGTAGCTAGTCCCTCTTGCTGCGACTTGCCAGTCCTCTAGAACTCAAATATTACTATTTTTGAGACATTTAAAGTGACATTGGACAAACAAGAGGTTCCACAGTGTCTGGACTTCTCAGGAAAACACTGAATTGCAGTGAGGTGGGTCTGACCAGACAGATAAGAATACTTTTCCTAATCATGTGAATCACAGTTTTGGGCTTACACAGGGATGAGAGAGGACATTTTAGCTACTCCTTCATGAAGACTTTCCCAGCTGTTTGAAAACTGCTTGCACTGAGAGGCCTAAACCAAACTGAAACAACACATCAAATCCCCCTTCTAGCAGCTCTCCCTGCTGCTGTACCACACTGTAAACTTCACTGTAATTTGCTGCCCACTAACTGCACGAACTGTATTTTAGTTATTAACTTTCTCCCTTGTTGCATTTGTTTCGTCTCGTGCTCTCTCACACTCAAGTGTTTCATGAATTTCTATTATCCCTTAACTCGTCTCTGTCTTCTGGAGATTCCCCACTTTTTCCCCTCTATTGTTCTTCAGCCTGTGAGCTGAGAGGAGCAGCCTTTGGCATCTGCTTCCTCTAGCAGCAGAAGGGATGGGGAGCAGATCCTGTACCCTCCTGCCTTCAGCAGGATGTGTAGATCTACAGTTTAATCTTGATTTTTAGCAAATCTTGCTTTACTCACGTCACTTGTTCCTGCATGAATGGCGTTTATTCTCCTGGAATGCTCCAGGTAACTCTGTCAAACCATCTTCCCACATTTTCTCTCCCGCCACAGGATGCAGCATACCAATCCAGTTTTCCTCTCTGAAATCAGTGTGACTTGTCTTCTCTGGTTTGGTGGAAACTCCCTCACAGGGCTTTCTTCACGGCCACTGGATGAGCCAGTCTATTCCTCCTCCCACAAACTTCTGTGGGCAACTGTAGAATAGGAAACTCCCAGCCTTTCCCCTTTGCATTTGTTGGTTGGCTGTGCTGTGTATGGACTTGAACTGGCACATGTCAGGCTCTGTCTCCTGTATTTTTTTCCCCAGTCCTTATTAGCCAGCACCACTTTGTTTTTTCAAAGCAGAACGTGAAACTGTTTCTCTGCTGTCATACTGGAGAAAGAAGCAGTACTCAGAGGTATTATGGAAGTGCTGTCAGCTTGTTCACTCCTGGGCAACAGGCAGAACAAAGGCAATCCCTGCCTGGGAGAGCTTCCAAACATTGCTTAGTGTCTCCTTTTGATCCTGCCCCAAATGTTCCTGAGCTGATTTTTTTCAGCTGTTTTCCTCATCTGGAGTCTGTGTTGAAGCTCTCTTGACCAAAATTTCTTTTGGGAATCCTCACATTCATTGCTTTGCTTGTGTGATGCTTTGAGCTATGGTTGAGGGGGTCTGTATCTTGCCACCACAGTGAGCTATGCCTGCAGAGATAGGGTGGCACTGGTGTACTTTGGCACCCCTTTTGCACTGGTTTCCATCTAGCCAGAGCAGTTTCAGATGCTGCCAAACCTGCTCAAGGAAGTAGGTAAACACTCCTTAACTGGTGCCGAGCTCCTTGGTGCACTGGTTTTATCAGCAGCAGTGCCTGAGTTAGCAAGGCTGGAGCAAGCTGGCACATCCTCACAAACCCCAGAAATCGCAGCAACGAGCACATGCATATTCTGCTAGTCACCAGCCATTTAAATATCCCTTAATTACACCCCTTGTTGTGAAGAGGCCCCACGTAACCCCTGCTTTTCATTAAGCCTCCACCAGAGGCGCAGAGGGTTAAAAATGCAACCTCAGTAGCAAAATCCTGCTTGCTTCCAGCAAGCATTCATTTCCACTCACTCACCTTTCTGAGTAAGATGTCTGTAGCTGCTCCTGTCATCCCTCTGGGATAACACCTGCTTTTTGTTTCTCTTCCTGCTCTCTGTTCTCGTTTCTTTAGTCACAGGCCTTCATAGATGCTTGTCCACCTGTTCAGACCTGTCACCCCCTCAAAGATGGTGAAATCCTGCTTGCTAGTGGATTTTTTTCCATCCTACTCCAGCTCAGATGCAGTATAGGTAAGAATGCTGATGAAGTTAGGAGTGGCAGAGGTTGGAGAACATCATTAAGAGCTTCTTTTTCTGTGGACATGCAAGATACAACCGTCCTGGAATCCCAGATAGCATGACTCCATCATAAACGAAGCCCAAATCTCCCCATGCAGTTGTCCAAGCTCCTGGAGCAAGTGGTAGATGGTGCTTCTGGCTCCTGTCTTCTGGCAATAGGCAAGTAAATCTCCCCAGGCGATCCCTACTCCTCTTGGTACCCGAGAGGGAGATTACAATGCAATGCTTGGTAGCCGTTCACTGGGGGTTAATCCAGTCACTTTAGGCTTTCCTATTGGGTGCTAGAGCAGATGTCAACAAGAGGAAGAGGTGCTGCAGTATGGCAACTAGGAAGGAGGGGAATGAAGAAACCGGGAACAAACTGCGCAAGGGCAAAACAGTCATTAGCAAATCAGTAACTGAAACTAGCTATTACATAAGTGGCTGTGTCAGCTGTCATACGTCTTTAGATGGATGCTTTTTGGGTTAAATTCAGGTGCAATACTAGATTTTTCCATCGGCAGCCTTTGAGGGCTTCCTTCACCTTCTCAGAGCACAGCTCTATCTGTGCCTGAGTCAGCAAGAGCAAAGTCATAGCCCCGGTGCCCCAACAGCAAACAAACAGTCCTACCAGTGCTGAAAACTTTAAAAAGCAGAGTAATAATCCTCTGGATACAGGTAAATACCCCCCAGGGAAGCACTGTGGCCAAAGCAGAAGATCTGGCTTTAGAAAAGAGGACTTTGTGACTTTTAGGTGATGCCAAAGGTGATCCGTAACACGAGGCCGATGTGAAGATTGCACGGATGACTTATTTTTGATCCATTCAGACTTGCAGAAGGTTATCTGGGAGACCCACGGATGCCCATGTGCTCTCAGCCTGTTGGCTCTGATGTTTGGGGTGTGCTTATTCACATGGAAAGCACTGTACTTAGCCAGTAAGCCTTAAGATTTGCTGTTAATCACTTGTTTTTCATTTTTTTCATGCCCGGGAAAGCTTTACTAGCCAATCAAAGAGTAGAAATGCTGCCACGTGACTTCCACAGCCTGTACCTCACCATGAGTAATATGGAGTATTCAGTCCACCTGAACAGCACAAATATTCCTGGTCTGACCTGTCTGTTCAGCACTAACAGAAACCCTCCACAGAAGTTCCCAAGCAACCCCCAAAAGTTAGATCAGGAATGGTCTGTAACCTAAAGGAGGAGCTAAACTGGCTTAGGGCTGTTTTCTTACTCAGTTTGCCCCATCAGCATCATATAAATCCACATAGAGGCAGAAGTCTACAGACTCTTTAACTGTTCATTCTCAGTCTGTCCTGTTTGCTGGAGGGTCCCTGCTCACCATGGAAATTTTGTCCAGTCTCCAGCACACTGGAGAAAGAAACAACCCCAAAAAACCCAACCAAAATTAAAACCCAATGCAATAGGAACGTACTCAACTTTCCCTATCTACCAGAACCACAAAAACAATGGCAATAAATAGAAAATTCCACCCACAGACTCGAGTCTGCCTCAATGTGGGCAAAGAAATACCAACGCTGAAGCCTTAAACTGTTGAACTTCTCTCTTCTCTTGCTGTGCAGTCTTGGGCAAATCTTTCTGCCTCTCTCTCTCTGTTGCTTCATCTCTGAAACAGGCATAATGACACTTGGCAGCATTGTTGAGAGGGTTAATTGGTGTTTGTATGAAGCTTTGGTGATGTAAGGTGCCGTGTAAGCGTGATGATGACTCCTGCTTTGATACTGCCTGTTAATTGCAACAGGATGGGTTGTAGTCATGCTACGCTAGCTGAAAGCGTGTTTTTATGAGATATTCCTAGATCTCATCTGAAGTTTTAAGATGATGGTGACTTATTCCTCTATTAGACGAGCAGGTTACAGGTTTTTTTGCGCATTTAACCATCCTGCAGACAATCTCTGAGGATGTGCAAGGGGTGCTGCCAACCACATCCCATATATTTCAGCCTTCAGCTTTTGGCCTCATCAGATGAGCTCCTTGCAATGACCATTGCTTAATAAACTTTCTTCTCACTTCATCAGCACGAGAGGATAAGATCTTGAGATTATTTTCACTTCTAGACCTATTTGTCATAAAGAGGTCTCCAGATCAAGAACACTGGTAATATGTGATTGCCGTGCGCTTACTTGGCACACAAAGCCTACGATGCGAGTAACGCAATTTGTGTTGCTTATATTTGTAAAGTGTCTCAATGTAAACCACCCTGCTTTTCCTCATTATCTCTGGCACTTTTGACTGGAGTCTTCCAGCGGCTTTTGGCAGCAAATATCAACTTCTTATTCTGTTCCATTTAAAAACCTCAGCACTGACTTTGACTTGATTGATCAGCAGCAATTAATTACCCGTGCAACTGTGTTCAGGATGTTCCCCGCTCCCCTGTGCCCTGCTTTGCCACTGCAGCTGGGTTAGTTCTTTGTCAAAGGATGCTACACCTATCTGTGTACTAAAGATTAAACACCTTAGCAGAGCTACAAAGAGGGTAAGATGGGTTTGGGTTGTGTGGTTTTTTGTTTGTTTTGCTGTTGGGGTGAACAAAACCAGATTCCCTTTGATCTGTCACAGACTTCAGCATATGCCCCAAGTGCTCCTCAGGAGAAGACTCTCTGGGATGCAGGATGTCAGGAATATTCAGTGTAAAATGTGAGATGGAAGGTGACTTTGTTATTCTGGGTGCCACAGGAGATTGTGCCACCTTGCTCTTAGTCTGATAATCTGTCTGGCATGCGTTTATTATTAATATTTACTATTAAGTTGCCCAGAGACTGTGCTGACAGGTGTAAATTCTAAGCATTATTTGTACCAATAATTCCAAAAGGCTTCCCTCCTCCTCTTCAATGTTATGTTTCCCTCCAAGGCTGAAGTTCTCTAAAAGCTTGCATCACTAAATGAGCTGTTTATCTACACCTCAACTGACCAGAATCTGTTTGTAGAAGACTTCATGTGCTGCTACAACCTCTCTGCTCCAACCAGTCAGTGCCTGCCCATTTCTCTTTGGAGACATAAAGGAAAAAAACAGATCAGGAAGTGGAGTGAAGAACAAGGATTTGTAGTTCAGGCTGAGATTAGCAGGTACTCTGTGTTGCCTAGTAAACTCTATAAAGGAAATGTTTTCCCATTGCAAGGCTCAGTTCCTCCTGTCAGCACTGGAGACAATTCCTCTACATCAAGGCAGAGGTATCAAAGAAATTTATCAAAGCAGCCCAGTCTAACCAGAGGAAACCAAACCACTGGTCAGCTCAGCCAGGGTCTCCCTGTAGGACTGAATTAATGTTTTAAGTAAGAAAAAAAATGTTTTATGACCAAAACTTGCTATGAAACTGCAAACGATCTCTGTGAAGAATGATTATCTCTAGAGATCCGTGCGGACATTGCCTGGCATTAAAGGAAGCTCGGCAGTCATGAAACCACAGCCATGATAATGGCTTTTGAAGGCAGACATCCATCTCATGAGGTAATAGCTTAATAAGGTTCTACTGCTGTGCTTTGGATGTAAAGAGCAATGTAATCATACAAATGTCAGGTCCTAAAGAGGAGCATGTGGAAGCAGTGAAAGGCTCCGAGTGAAAGTGATGAACAGTAAGGAGAAGCTGGTAAGTCATCCTATTTGTCTTTGGATCTTAAAGTGATGTCATTAAAAGGCCACTTATGGCCACTGATGGCTGTCTACCAATTATCGTTTGGGAAACGCAGGATGGAGAGGTAAATGGGAACTGGGTCCTGGTGATGGAGCTCCTAGCCTAGTAGTGGTGGAATAAATAAGGAAGAGGACTGACCTCTCCCCTTTCTGACTAAGAAACCTGCCAGAATTATTTTTTTGAAGTAATACTTTCTCCTTGTCAATCATCATAAAGGAGGTCACCCCTGACCTTAGCCAGGCAGGAGAGGAAATCAAAGAGGGGGAAAAAAAAGCTCTGATTTCAGCAAGTTTATCAGGGATTTATCGGTGCTTAGGTTAAATTGTCATTTTATTTAAGTCACTTAAGGCTATCTGATTGCTTGCTGCCTCTGCAGTTCAGACAGTAGAAAATGAAGGAAATCACAGAAAAGTATTAATCTGGCCTATAAATGAACAACTGATCATGATCAGCACAGTGGTGATTATGGAAAACAAAGATGATGATTCATATTTCACCCTTGCTGATGTGGAACCTTTAGCCCAGAGAGCTCAAAATAGGTGACACTCACCAAGTGATTAAGTGTGCGTGCTTCCAGCAGAGCGAGATAAATAATATTATCCTTTCTTTATATATAAGAATAAAAATGGAGCTTCAAAACAATTGACTGATTTCCTCATCATCAACAATGAATCAGTGGGACTCGGGAACCATCAGAGCCCTTCTCTGAAACTCAAGATAATCACCCATGTTGATTAATGAACAAGTTATCATTTTCCATTTGAAAAAAAAGAAAAGCTGAGGATCAGTTTCCTAGGAGATGGAAGGGTTTGGAGACTTCTACAAAATACTGTAGTTCTGCTAGATGATAATACAATATAGTTCTGTACTGCTGTGAGACAAACATGCATTACAGTGACAAAACATTTATTGAAGAAAAGTTACTCAGTAAAAGCCAGTAATGTAGTTAGAGCAATACAACCCCTCAGAAGGACTAACACCCCAAAATAAGCAAAACAAACACACGCACAACACCTCTGAATTACCTTTTGGCCAAAGATTAGAAGAGATCCAACTGAGCAGCACTTAGAGAAAACCAAACCCCCAAATCCCTACATTGTTTTATCCACCAGGGCAATGGAGCTATTTGTAGATGGGAAGGCAGCGAGATGTTTGAATGCAGATGACATTGCTCATAGTTGAGACCTGGAAGTGATGCATCTCACGTGCACTTGACATTGGAAGGGAATTCAGGAAGGCTGGATAGAATGACTTGAACTAAATCTGACCAAGACTGTAGCATTAATGTTCTGTACTCTTATAAAAAGATCTCTGAAGGATTACTGGTCAAGAATATCTCTCGGTTTGAGTGCAGGCTCGGTGGGCAAGGTGTGATCAGTTAGTGCTTTGTTACAAACGTGCCCCTGGGACAGCGGTGGTGTTTCTCAGGGTCACCATTCTCACCTGCACACAGGCAGTTAGAGCCGCACTGCATTCAGCAATCAGTGATGGAGGGTCACTATAGATTCTATAGATTGAACAGCAAATATTCTTCTGTCTTTAATAAGGTCCAGAATTACTAAATTCTGTTGTTGAAAGCCCCTCTCAAAAACCAACCAGCCAAAAAAAACCTCACGAAAGTTTTGTATTCTCCCAAAATGAAGAAGTATACTATAAATATGCAGCTGAGCAATATTTATTAACGTTCAAAGACAGTACAAAGCCAAAGTCCTAGCTGAGGCCTTTCAGCAAACGGTGTCTGCACCATACATTTTATCTAGAGTAATTGAAAAATGGCTCGATCAGCATCAGTGAGCTCTTTGCAACTGTGCCTTGACTTTGGCCATGCTCCCTTGCTCAATAAGAGATGTTTCTATGGCTTCCTGAACTAAATTGCCTGTTACTCACAGGATGAATTCTTCAAGGTGATTGTTCAACTGCTACTTCTTGCTTAACAAGCTTCATTCTTTCCTTCCCCGTGGCTTTGCAGATGTTCAGCCCCATGCCTGACTGACTCCTTCCAGCCAGTTCAGATCAAATTGCTACAATCCCCTGTGTTCTGAAGACCTTGAGTATTTCTTCCTCCATTTGTTCCCCCCTTCTGCGTTCCACCCAAGCTTCTTGCCCCTCTGTCGAACTCCACTGTCACCTTTACGGCAGTTGGCAATCTCCACCCACATCTCTCCCACTCGGGTGTGATGCTCCTTAGCCTCCTCCTTTACTGATCCATGTGGCTTTTGCTTGCTCTGAATCCTCAGTTCCCTGAGGTCCCTCTTTAGGAGGCAGTAAGACATGAGAGACCACTGTGTAGACTCCTGTTTTTTTCACTGCTTAAGCTGAGAGACCTATCTTGGTTATCTAAAGCAGCAATGGTCAACCCATGAGGTAAAGAGAGAAAAAAAAAAACCCTGCCCACTGAGTACATATGAGAGGAGATCCTCTCCTGATCCCTTTGGAACGTGGCTGTTAGGAGCAGGACTTGGGGAAATTACTTCCCCAAGGATATATCAAATACCTTTTGAGGATACGAGAACTTTCCATTTCATCAGCATCCCGAGTTGGGAGCAGCCTTGAGGCACGGCTGCTCTGCCAAGCGTCCTCTCTCCTTCCCGGCGATCTCAACGGAGAAGCTCAGCAGCCACAGCATTGCCACATTTACTGGACAAGATTACATTTGAGTACCTGTGAAGACTAATTAACCCGCGCTGTATTCCTCGGGGTGCGTTTTCTTTCTCAAATTATTTCTTCATCCACCGAGGTCAGCCTCAAAATGCTCATTTGACTGCAAGCGTGAAGGAGTGCACCAAGTACCGCTTCCATTTGACGGAGAAACTGAAGCAAAGGACTTACCTAAAGGCACCCACAACTAACAATACAAGAACACCCAGAACCAGAGAACTAGAACGTACAACTAGAATAAATAGGAGAAGCTGATTCCTGATATTTGTATCTGTCCTGAAAATTTGCCATGTTTTTCTTACTACTACAAATAAAGGGACGGTTTTCTGCGGTGTGAAAATCAGACCGCCGCGTATTCTTCCAGAATAATACAAAAGTTTTGCGTTCACGAGCACGTGAAGCTGTTTTCATGCCCTGTGACCACTGCTGAGGGGCTCGTATCGAATTAAAAACCAACTCCAACCTTGATGAGACAGTGAACTGTCTCACTCTCCTGGAGTTAATCACCTTCCAAGTTACTCTAGCAGCACGTTCTTATTTACTCGATGCACTTAGTGATTTAAAAACATAAATTCAAAACTCCTACCAACTTCCTAAGCCCAGGTTTATCCTGTGCCTTCGAGATATGATAGCAGTAGACCAAGGATACTTTAAAGAGAGGAAATTCTATACTGTGATTCATTTACGTGTTGGAAAACAACCGAGAAGAAAGAAACTCCAGGGAGAGAGAGAGAGGTCTCATCGTACGCTGTCATTAGCGTCCAGAATAATAGACCCGGGAGATGAATGGAATGTTAATGACAACGCACTTATGTATGAAATACTTCGGGGTTGGGGCACAGGAGGGAGAAGGACTGAGGTGTAAACAGGAGCTCTGGAAGCCCTTCAGCATTCTGGGGCCTCTATTACAGCCTCCGGGTTCACGTGGTTCTTATGTTTCTGGGCTTAGATGACTTAGTAGGAATTTCAGGGTAAACACACGCACGCAAAAGGACAAGATGGTGTAGTAGAGGAAAAGAAAAAGGGTATTTGTCCTCAGGTCAAAGGGTATAAAATGAGGTATGTATTATGAGTTGCCATGGGGAATTTATTAGCTGAAATACACGTGGGCTAATAGAGCGTTCTAATAACAGCTTGTATTTATACAGTGCTTGATCATTACTGACTATTCAGTAATGATCATTTATAATGAAGAGTTCCTTCTGCTCTGCAAAACCTTCAAGCATTTGCAAACTGCGATCTCCGGTTAGATATAAGGATGAAAATAAAACAGATCAACTATTACTTCTTTGTTTGGAACACCCCACCCCCCCCCTCTTTTTTTTTTCCCTTGAAGGATTTCGCGGCACCAAAATCGGAGAGGTTCAAAGGAAATGATATGGTTGATACTGACGAAGTTGTGAGGTGGCCACCGGTGGGACATGGGAACGCTCTGTGTATCAAAGAGCTGTGATTGAAATCCGGAAGAGATTAGACATTTGAAAAGGAACTACCATGAAATTAATTGTTTTACACCCCTCAGGAAACTGAGAATATTGTTGTTTGGTTATTTTCTCTCTTCAGGAGTTCAGATTCCCCCCCCAAATCTCTATCATTTTCCTAATTCCAGAAAAATATTGCTCGTTGATATTCGCAGTTTAAGGAACAAAAGTTGCTGCACCTCTCAGTGGGGTTCTGCGAGTCCCAACACCATCCGTTCGCTGCACAACCGTAGCTTAGCAGTGCGTGGGCCACCACTGCCCTCCCCTGGCTACTGCTGCAGCGCTCCGGCAAAGGGCAGAGCCGCGGGCAGGGCAGGGGCTGCTCACAGGGAAGACACCTTTGCGACTTTTGGAAGAGCAAAAAACCCTCCCCTTTATTGCAGTCCTGTCTCCGTGGCTGCCGGAAACTCCTCGGGCAACTCGATCGGTTTGTTTTCTGCCTTTTTGTTTCACCTGAGGCAAGAAAAGATTCTTAGCCCAGCGACAGAGGTAGAGTGGGAGCTGTTAGTTTGGGTTGTTGCACTCATTAACTCTTAGTGCTATTAGTTAATGAGTACAACACCGCCCCGGTGCTCTGCACCTAGGGCACTAACCCCAGATGTCTTATCAGTCAAAACCAAATCTCTTCCTTATGGCTTGATTGTTTGGTTTTTTTTTTTTTTAATTATATCTTGGATAATCAAACTGCCTGAATTCCTTTTCCCAAACATCACCCGACCTGCAAAGCCCTGCAAGAAAAGCGCTGGGAGTAAACAAATTCCTCTCAACTGGGCTATGATTTGGTAGATCAGTGACAGCCAAAGTGCTGAAACGTGCACTGTTTTAACTAGAAATAGGTTATTGCTTAGTCTTTTGAAAAGGAATTTAACTGGCTGGTGATTTGGGCGTGTGAACAAGTATTTAGTGAGTACAGCTGGAAATCAGTCTCAGGCTGGACACAGCTCACCAAAAAGAACAGGTTTGCTTGACCCCCACCAAAAAAAGCTGACACCAGTGCTGTGACCGAGGTCTCATAAACCCAGGGGCACAGAAACAACCTTTTTATGCAACTCCTTCGAGACGCTCCTCGTGCCGAGAACGACGGAACCGTGGAAACACTTCCCCGGCCCCCGTGTCGTTACAACATTCAAACTTCCAAGCGCAGGAGTCGCGCCCGATCCCCGGATGGGACACGCTGCGCTGGGCAGCGAGCGGGGCGTCTGAGACTGAAGACGCGGAGCAAGACTTTGCAAAGGCTCCTCCTCGAATGGTTTGGATGCGTGACGAGTGAATTGCCCCCACGAGCTCCATTTGCTTTACCCTTCTGAAGGCGATGGGAAGCGGTTTGCTTTGTGTTGATGGACCCACTGGGGCACTGCTGGAACGAAAGGAATCTCCTGTGTACCGAAGGGCTGGAAAGGAGTTTGTGTTCATCCGCCTTGTGAAGGGCGGGAAAGTGAAGATTCAGGGCCTAGAGCAAAACCAACCAACCCCCCAACCCATTCTCTTTATTCTCTTTACTCCGGAGAGCGAAACCCCGACCGCCCCGCCATCCCTCCCCAGCATAACCTCATGCAAGGCACAATAACTGCGCGGCGGCGTCAAAACACAACGAGTTCCTGTCAGGGACCTTTATTTCCATCCTCCGCTAATCCCCCGACCTCGGGGCGGCCATAGCGGCGACCGGAAGCGGAAGTCAAGTGACCTTACGAGTGACGCACGCGCGCCCCGGAAGCGGAGCGGCTCCTTCCCGGAAGGAGGCGCCAGCGCTGCGTTGGCCCCGCCTCGCCGGGCCGCCATCTTTGGCTGGGAGCCGCGGTCGCGCCGCAGCAGGGAGGCGTGGGGGTCGCGGCCCTGCCCTGCCCGCTTTTCCTTCTAGCTCTCCTTCTCTTTCTCCTTCTCTCCTTTCTTCCCTCTCTCGCTCGGCCTCCGGCTGCAGGCGGGTGGGGCGTCCCGGCGGTGGAGGGGCCTGCTCGAGCAGGGAGAGGTGAGTGGGGCCTGGGCCGGCGGGGCGAGCCCGTAAGGGAGCTGAAGGAGCAGGGAGGGCTGGGGTGGCTGCTTCCCTCCGTTCCCCGGCCTACTGGGGCCCGTGGTGGGCAGCCGGCTCGCCCCAAGCTCCGACCCCTCCTCCCCGCGGTTGTCCTCTTGATCTTGCCTCGGTTCTTGCGCTCGCTGCCGTCTTCCGGGTCCAGGGCCGGGCCGGGCTCAGGCTTTCCCGCAGGAAGAGCTGCTCCTGTCGCTCCCCAGGGCAGGTGGAACGCACGTCCTGCGGTGCCCTTGCGTTACTTCCCGGATCGTGCTGCTGGGGCTTGGCCGGCTGAACGCTGGCGAGTCCTTTCCTTCCCGGCTGCTGGCAGATTGCGTTGTGGAGGGGGGGAAACGAGTTTGCGGTGGCAGCTTCTTTAAGCGTCGCCGTTTATTTTCTGCGTTTAAGATACAAACGTTCTTTCAGAGAAGGCTTTGAGAGGTGTTAAAATCCCAATGACTGCCCTCAGTGCTGTAAAACGTTTCAGTGATTTTCTTTTTAATCAGCCCGTAGTGAAGGGCGCTATCGCAAGACCTCAGAGCAAATAAATGTGTTAAATAAAAAAAGGTAGGGTTTGATCAGTGTTTTAAAGCCAAAGCTGACTACTTGAGAGCAAAAATCCTTAACTTTGTGGTTTCAAGAGGTGTGACTTAAAACCGTGTAACTTCCTTCGAGAGAAAACATGGTATGTTTCAAACAATGATTTACAGTCATTCTGATGAAATCCAGCTTAAAATGCCTTTATGTTAAGTAGGGTTTGAGTATTTGACCACGTAAAATTGTTGCTCGTGGTTTAACTCTGATTTCTTTAATAAATGTATTATTGTAGTTGGCTATCTGAAGAAATAGGAAGGACCATAAGTATTTAACATAACTTTTCATGTCAAATGCTGCTGTTACATTATCTCTTTATACAAGCTGTCTATAACGTCTTTCCTTTTTGTTCCTGCTGGAGTTTCCACCTCTAAAGCAAATCAACTTGCTATATTTCTCAGGGGGGAAAGTGAGTTAAGTAGCTGTTGTTAATTGGCACGTGCTCCTAGGTGCACTGTAAGGGCCAATGCTTTCTTTGTCTCGTAAGCAGCGTGGAATTTCCTTTCTTCACACTGTTTTGTCTCCTTTTGGATGAGGTCTTTGTTTATCTGGAAGAGAATAATCTGGCTCAGAAGTTCCTTGCTGTAAAGTCAACTGACTCTTAAGCAGGCAGCAGATTTAACTTAAAATCCTTCACCTCAAAGTCAATAATAAGTTGGGGTTTTTTGTGTTTGTTATTTATTTGAGATAACTGGATGCGTAGAAACGCCAAGTGAATTTAAACCACGGGCAAACGTACGTTGCAGATACTCAATCCGAACAGGGAAATCAGTTACTCAAAGACCCTTCCAGAGGGTGCCGTAAAGAGTGTTAAAGAGCAGTGTTCTGCCAGGAGTATTTTCCCATTTTGGCAGCATACGGAATCTCCTGGGAGCGCATTGGTTAAGATTGTGATGGTCCTTGCCTCTTAAAAGTGGTGGTAATTTAATTTATGTTGAAGAAAAACACTCTATAAAATGAGATGTTGTAGCTCTGCTCCTGTTAAGGTTACATGGAGATTAATTTTATTTTCTTTTAAACTAGATGAGCAACAACAGTAACAAGAGAGCACCAACAACAGCAACACAGAGACTTAAACAAGACTACCTTCGAATTAAGAAAGATCCAGTGCCTTATATCTGTGCAGAGCCCCTCCCATCTAATATCCTTGAATGGTAAGAAGTAGAATGAAGTCTTCACTCACTTCTGGAGAGAACAGGATTTTCCAGGTCATCGAGTTTGACTTTGTCCCTCCGACAGATTGTAGGAGAATCTTGGGTTTGGGAGGTGGAGGATGAAACTGTTACCGATGTAAAGCAATCAGTGGCTGATGGGGTGATGATTTTCATACCGTTTAACTTCCCTTCTTTGTCCTAGGCACTACGTTGTCCGGGGACCTGAAATGACTCCTTATGAAGGTAAAAGTTGGCGTGTAAGAAAAGTGTGCGTGTGTTTACGTTGTGATTGGCGTGCCGGAGTAGTAACCCGCCCCTTTGAATGGGCAACATAGAGCTGCTGTAAACAGCCCTACAAACTGTTAGTGCCGTTTCAAAGCTGTGTGTTGGCTTGTTGAGCAGAGGTAGTGGTAACTAATTAACTATTAGTAATTTTTCCGTTATCAAGAGTTCTGAGAAAACCACTTTTAGGTTAAAACTAAAGCTAACCCCTTATTAAGTAGTTGCTAAAGGTCTTGGAGCAAATTTCTTGCTTTGGATAGTATGTGACAGTCAAAGGTAGCAGCAAAAAATCCCATTTTGCTGCCTCGGTGAAGTGAGAGTTATATATTCTCTATGAATTCCTGTGGGGAAAGTAAGGACCTTAAAAGCCTTATTAATTTGTTGTAGTCGTGCATTCCACCACGTCCTCTCAGAAAATGCTTTCTGAAGTCAGATTCTTTGTAGGACTGTACTTGCAGTTAGCTGTGTTTTGGGAAAATTAGCCCCTTTGGGCCGGTGTTTTGTGCGTATTAAACACGCTTTGGTTAAATAGATTATGGACTTGTCGGCAGAGTGCCGTTTGTAATGCGCGTGTGGGAGAATTGCCTCCAGATCAGATCTGCTGCAGGTGTGGATTCTTCTTCCCGTGTTTTAGAGCTCGATCCCCTCACTGTGAGGGGGAGGAGGAGACAAGAAGTAAAGGGTTTCATTTGAGTAGCAGCTTAGGAGTTCGGCTTCGTGCAAAATCAGTAATTCATCCCTTTCTGTAATGCAGGTGGCTATTACCACGGGAAGCTGATATTCCCCAGAGAATTTCCTTTTAAGCCTCCTAGTATTTATATGATTACACCTAATGGAAGGTTTAAGTGTAATACAAGGTAAGGATTCTCTCCTAACGCTTAAGCCGTTAACACCACTTCAGCAATATGTCTACTGCGTAATAATCTCGATGGCAAAACCAAACCACACCGCCTGCCTTCTCCTTCTGAAGGTTGTGTCTCTCCATCACTGATTTCCACCCCGATACTTGGAATCCGGCTTGGTCGGTCTCGACGATCTTGACGGGTCTTCTTAGTTTCATGGTGGAGAAGGGCCCCACACTGGGCAGCATAGAGACATCCGAGTTCACGGTAAGCTCGGGACTCCCTGATGGGCCTTTTGTCAGCCTGGGCAACGCTCAGCGTGACCTCTGGCCCTCGGCTACCTCAGACGTGCCTACCGGGGATGATGGGTAGATGAACCGAGTCGATTTTAGGTAGCGTGGGGATGGGGAGAGGATTTCTTAGGGAACGTAGTAGGTTTGCACCGTTCTTCTGGGAAATAATTAAAGTATATTAAATTTGTTGGTGTGCAACTGCTGATAATTATTGTCTCCTCCACAGAAAAGACAGCTCGCTGCACAGAGCTTAGCATTTAATTTAAAAGATAAAGTCTTCTGCGAGCTCTTCCCCGAAGTGGTGGAGGTAAGGAAATTAATCCTGGCAATAATCTGGCTTTCTGCAGTTGTTCAGCTTCTCTGTAGTTCTAAACTAATTGGGTTCTGAACTCTTCTCAAAACACCAGTAGCTTCACCACTTTCACTTGCAGCTATTCAGTTTTGGTTTGTTTTTTTTTTTTCTTTCTTTCTCCAGGAGATTAAACAAAAACAGAAAGCACAAGAAGAGCTCAGTAACAGACCTCCATCCCTCCCTCTACCAGATGTTGTTCCTGATGGGGAAGCACACTACGGTCAGAATGGAATTCCCCTTCTTAACGGGCATGTACCATTGGCACCTGCCAATCATCCCGGTCTCCAGCAGGCCAACCGTAACCATGGACTTTTAGGCGGAGCTTTGGCGAACTTGTTTGTTATAGTTGGTTTTGCAGCCTTTGCCTACACAGTGAAGTACGTGCTGAGAAGCATAGCCCAAGAATGAGGAGAATAAAAGAAATCCAAGACCAAATTAGTGGTAGTTGCAGAATGAGTGGGACTCTTTGGGCATCTGACTTTTTGACACTGGGATAAATATTTGTTTTACCGAGTCGCAGGTAAAACTTTGTTTGGCTCATGGGTTACATTTGGGAAATGGAGTAGTTTTGGGTAGTCAGAAAGCTAAAAAGTTCTGCCTGCAGATCCTCTTGTCCTCACTACTATCTAGTAGTGGCTCACAAAGAAGTCAAAGCATTATTGATGAGACGCTGCCATTTCTAGTGCTTTGATTTTTTACAGCAGTTCTCCATCTGTTATTGGAAATCTGAAAGTCGTAAGCGATTACAGCTTTTTACTTCACTGGACAATTCTTAAGACGGCACAATTTCTGCATATCATTTTATTTTCATTAGGGAAGAGGCTGCGCAGGTGTCGAAATGATTCCAGTAGAGATTTCACGCGGACTTGCTAAGGGTTTGCTTAATGTGAACATTGATGCTACCGGAGGTTGCTGGTTTCTCTTCTAAAATAGAACGAGCGTCATCCTCATATCTAGTCAGTAGTGATTAGATGAGTGGGAAAATAACACCCTGTGTGTTAAACGTGTTGTCTAAATCGTCACAGTGTCATCGAAAGCTTTATTTGGGTTGCAAGAAGTGCAGTTCTCAGCCTTCAGGAATGATTCTCAAGAAAAAGCATTTGAATCAATCTTTAGCGGGGTGCCCAGTAATAGCCAGTATTGCTTTGGATTTGTTCACTTAACAGATTTCCACTGGGGGAGATGCTCTGTTTGAAAGCTGTAATACTGAAGTTTGATCACAAGGTGCCACTGTTGGAAAAAATAATAATAATAATAATAAAACTGCACACACACCAATGGCCAGTTGATTGTGTATTCAGAAAATCTGCTCTGGATTTCTTGGGCTTTGGTAGATGGAGTAACCATAGCCCTTGTGAGGACAAAAATGAGTCTGAATAACAAACCAGCTTCTTCAGATTAATTCAGCTGCCTCTGAACTGTCACTAGCTGAAGTAAACCCTTAAGATTAGTTGGGCTTGCTCACTTGAAGATTTGCATAAACTCTTAGGAAAAAACCCACCACCAAAAGCAAGAAAAGAACCCAGACCCTTCTGATCTGCCGGAGATTCTAGAAGCTTTTTGCTTTTAGGTCTAAATTCAGCAGTGCTCCCATTCTGATGACCGAAATAACCGATGTTTGTTCATGGCATTACAAGACTGTGGATAACCACTAAAGCTCCTAAGGTGGTTTGAAAATCTGTCTGAAATTACTTTTTTTTTGTTTTTTAACTCTGTTTGCTTGGTTTTTCTCCTCCCTTGCTTAATTTTATCCAAATGCTTTGTTTCATCCGAGGCAAAACTTCCTGTGCCTTTCATAACTGGCAGTGATGCCCGGTCACCCGAGGAAGAACGCGCCTGCCGTTAGTGCTACAGCAAACGGTCGGAGGTGGTCGCAGGGTAAAAAAACCAAACCTCTGCATCTCACTGCACCCAAATAAATATTACCTCATGTATCTGAGAATGTTTTCGAAGCGGTTTTCTTTTCCCTTTCAGATTTGCTTTCTCTGCTTCTCCTTGAATTGTAAGCAAAAGCGTGTTCTTAGCCCATGAGCCGCAGCTTAGAGCATCAGCGAACGTGACCAATTCCCCGCAGTAGGTAGGAGTGAGCAGAGGTAGCAGCGCAGCTCTGCACTGAAGAAATCTTAAAGCAGTTCTTAGGGTAAGGAAGGGAAGGAGGAGATGGGGGTGGGGTGGGCTTAGAGTTTGGAAAAGGCTGGATTTTAAACTGTATTTATAAATCTTTGATGATTATTTTTTTTTTTAATTTTATTTTGTGGTTTTACCAAATCTTAATTTATAACTATTTTTTAATTTACCTCTTGTATGCGCTTAATCAGCTCTTTGTAAAAGGAGAAGCACCAGTTGTATCTATCTAGAAACAATTCCGTTCTGTCGGTCTGGGCTTGTGCTGGAAAGGAGGGGGAGTGTCACGTCCTCCCTGCAGTGACAGGGTTTCAGGATGGCTCTGTCAGGCTGATGGGTTATTTTCCCTCCAAGCATCTGGACCTGTGGCTGAGGCTGTTGTGTCTGGTGGATTTTAGTATCTTTCAAACATGTTTGTGTTCTCGCAATGCCTTTTATGACCATTGCCTCCAGACAGAAGCTTTTAATTGGTTATCTGTGTTTATCTTCTTACCTTACGGATGTTCTTTTGTCCACGTAAATGAAGACAAAGGCAAGGAGACCTCGGCCACGGTGCGTTTGCATCTTCTCTGACTGTACCTAACTGAGGTACAGTTTGGAGGTGCTGAACAAAAGGCATTTTATTACGTGACAAGAAGTTGGCCTTAAGCTACACCCAACATTTGAAGGTGGGTCTCCTTTTTTATAAAGTGCCACAATTGGAAACAAAAAAAAAACCCCTTTTGGTTAAACCCTGGACATGCTGCATTTTTTTTTTTCCAGTGATTGGTTGTATGTAAAAAAAACCAATTTGCAGTTTCTCTTCAGTACCTTGGATTTGGAGACGGACTCGACAGTCATTTTGGTTGCTGTTTGCTGAAAGCTCAGAGCACTGTGGCCGAACCCTCACACCTATGGCTTACATGATTTTGATACATCTCCTTGCCTTTGGTAACAAGACTTACTCCCTTTTTGTGTAGGTTTTACTGTTTTGTGGCATTTTTTTTTTTAAAGAATTTATAATAGTAGGCGCTGTCTGAGCTTTTTGTTACCAAAGTCATTCAATGGAGTAAACCATTCTTTGCCATGCAAAAATATTCTCATGCCCTGAAGCAGTGCATTATTTAATGTAATAAAACTAAAAAAACCCCTGTCCCTCAGTAGATGATATCAGAACAAATGTCCTGCCCTTCACTTTCATGCTGCAATTTCATAGATTTCTGTAAGGTTATTGCACCCAGGAACTCTGCAGCTTGAATCAGAAGACATCTCAGTGGTCGCCTTTAAGGGTCTGTTTGATTTTTCTATTTTATTTTATTTTTTTAAATCCTGGATTTGTCTGTAGTCATAACTTTCTCCCCCTAAGATTTCAAGGTCTCGGAAGTTACCCTCAAGCATGTACTGAGGAGTAGAAATGACTGCGTTGTAAAGTTGTTTGTTCATAATAAACATTCATGGTAAAAGGTGGATTTCGAATGGCTCTGAATAATTCCTGCTAATCATTTGTTGCTGTCAGGGGCTTCTGTTGCCAAAGACAAATAGCACAAAAGATGATGTGTGGGTTTTTTGTTTTTTTGGTTTTTTGCTGCCCAGCAAAGGTCTTGCTTTTTAAAGCAGAAAAGTCAGGGTTTTGGTGGAAAAACCCCCTACGCACCCCAAAACAAGAGGAGTATTTTGAAAACGCAAAGCATTCACAGCTCGTGTTCTTGAAAAGATTCTGGGCGATGATCGAAGGTGGCTTATTGGGAACCTTTTTGCAGTGGTAGAAGCTCTGCCCCGACAAATGCTGTGTCCCTCCTGGGTCACTGCAAGAGAAACTGCAGGGCAGCTGAGGTTTCCCACTTTGCCCGGTTTCGGTGCTTCCGTGGGTTTGCCGGGAGATGGCGCAGCTGCCCCGCGTGGGTCGTGGCAGGCTGTGGGATGCGGGGAAGAGCCGAGTGGAGATGGAGAGGCTCTGAAAGGGAGCGGGGACAGGACAGGACTGGGCAGAAAGCAACTGGAGAGGCCGTAAACTCTTGGTCTGGCTTCCCAACGCGGCTTTTTTTGTCTGCTGCTGCGTTTAGGTTTGTTCTACTGCAGATTAAGCCAGTCAACAGCTTGAGTTTACCTCAGATTAGCCTGGGGAAACTTCACCTTTAAAGGGAAGGGATCTATCCTGGGCGTACTCTGGACCTCTCTCTGCTGTGCCGCAGGGGTGGGGAAGTGGGTGTCAGTGAATGGTAATGTGTCTTCAGTTCTCTTGGCTTCCAAAAGTCACCCTTTCTGTACCGGTGCTTAGGAGTGGCTCGCTAGATCTCCAACAGGCAATTCTGGGCAAATCCAAGCTGTTGACCTCCTGCCCTTTGGATATTATTCCTAGCACGGGTAAGGCCGAGCTTGAGCAAAAGGGGAACTGCATAAGTAGAGACTGAAAGATCAAATCGCAAGTTTCTTGCCTGACTACTCAGTTTCCTCTCAAGTTTTACACGCCCTTCCTGGAGTGTTTGCAAACACTGTGTTTGGGTTCTTGCGTGTGGTTTTGAAATGGAAATGTAGCTTCTTTTAATACCTTTCCTCCATCAAAACCTTCCTGTTGCAGAATTGAACTGATAACGTTGCACTCTTAATTATTCCTGCGATGGTGCTGAGCTCGGAGGGGAAACTGTCTTTTCAGTGACGTTGAGATCCCCGGTTTGCTGTCCTGTGAAGTGCAACACCAGCCTATTCCTATTTTGTTTGTGAGCAGGGGCCGAACGTTGTTCCGGCAAGACTCGGGTGCTTTGGAGCTGCTGCGACTCGGACGTGAGAACAGCAGCAGCAAGGTGTGTGATTTTTCTCCAGATGGTAAAATGCTGAACTGAAGGTTGGAGGAGAGGTGATAACTGTGCTGACGCTTGTTTCAACCCAGCACAGAGAAAAGCATCCAGGCGGGAGTTAGCTACCGGCAGTTTGTCCTGCTGGACCATCGAGTAACTTGGCCTTCTGCTTGCAAACGTAGTTAGGATTCATGCCCTCAAAATCTGAGGGTTATGTCTCGGGATTTGGCTCTTGGGATGGGAAAGGAGATGTTGCAGGCAGACAGATGCAGCCCAAAGAAGCCGTTGCCCCTTTCCAGCCTTGAATGTCATTTCTTGCCGTGGTGTGTGGATCTGTCAGGCTGTTTAGCTGCGATATGACAGATTGTCCTATTAATGTGTCATCAAGTGCACTTTTACAAATTCATGGCTTGTCTACAACTAACCTGAAAAAAGAGGCTTAAGTATGAGAAGGCGCCAAAGAAAGTTAAATATTATTAACAAATAAAGTCTGCCACGTAGTTTTGATGGAATGTGAGCTAGTTGGGGGAGGGGTGATACGCCGTTAACTATTTAGCTTCTGTGCAACTTCCCTTCTCACTCTCTTCTCTCTCCCAAATTCCATTTCTCTCAAGAGATGCTGTAAAAAACAAACAAAAAACCCACAAAACTCTGTATTCTCCTTGATTTTGCCCTCAAGTTGATCATGCCTCAGTTTCCCTGAGCCATAAATCATAGAGCTGTTGCTCCTGATCCACCCTGGCTGCCTTAAAGTCCAGTGAAGAGCTGTGCTGGCATCATTACTGTCATTACAGAAGGCAGGGTGAAGGGATTGTTAAAGCAAACCTGTTGCCTGCTGACTGCATAAGGTGCTTCCAATTACGTGCTCTGTTCTCATTCTTAGACTTTCTCACAGTACAGTCTCAAGAGAAAGTTTTGCATCACGCTCCGTGTTTGTAGCAAGAATGGGGATATTTGTTCTAGGTGGTGGGGAACTGACAAAGCTTTGCAGACTGCCCGAGCACTTCAGGATCTCCCGTATGAAATGCTCGCAGGAGAGGTGTAACCTTTGGTTTTCTGTTATTTTTAGGGCACAGCCCAACCTCCTGTAAAGAACTCGGGAAGCCCCTGCTGGGGCTGCCTCTAATGAGAGCTGCGGGGGGAGAAACGTCGTACGGGGCAGAGCTAAGTAGAGTGTAAAGCAAGAGCTTTGATGCTTCGACGTGTGGTGCGATGCCGAGTGCATATTCCAAGCCACAGATTTTCAGCTCTACCACACGCTCGTGTGCAGTCTTACAAACTTCCCAGAAAAATGGTGATTTCTCTGAGATAATGAAGGGGAGGTACAGAACAGGGCTGAGGGGAGGGAGCAGGGAATGGGCATTGATTTAAATCTGCCTGGCACACGGGCCAGCTCCACTTATCAGTGAGTCTAATAGGAATGTGAAGAGAATAGGCTTGACAGCTCATTAGAATGTGATCCCTCCTCCTCCTCCTCCTTTTTTTTCTTACTTTCTTTTTTTTTTTTTTCTTCCCTTTCTTGAAGTTGATGGAAACTCATTCAGGAAAGAAGTACTTATTTGCTGAGGTAAAGCAAAAGCTGAGGAAGGTTTTGCCAGTGTGCAGCCGGAGAAAGGAGCAGTGAGAAAAGTCAGATGTGATCTACACTCGGAGGTACCTGAAATCTTGCCTAGTGTGAGAGGAGATGAAGATGAAAAAGAGACGAGATTCTACATCCTGACAGCTGCCTGCAGCATCCACACGCACTGCTCAGCGTCCCATTAAAAGAAAGTGAAGATAAACTCGGCTAAAGAGGGAGAGAAGCCAGAAACCTGGGAAAACTTTATCTGTTCCTAATGGACCAAGGTGCATCCTCAGATTCTTTGCTTCTCCCTGTTTTAACTTTTGTGATCTGAGTAATTTATTTTCTCCCTGGAAGGCTGAGCACTTGGCTGAGTGTGATGCTTTCAGCCTCTTCAGAAGAGCAGTGGCTGTAGCAACCTTGGATTACAGTTCCCCAGCATCTTGACAGGAAAGGATGAGGACTTGTCGCTGAGGAAAGGGAAGTCTCATTCAAGAGGGAATGGATGGAACCTATTCAAGCCTGCTTTGAACTGAGCATGATGCTTCAAACGACAGAAAGTGAAATCTCCCATTGAAGAGCAACAACTGAACAAACCCCCCTAATGAGTTTGTGTCGTCAGCTCCGGCCTGAGCAACTGTTGCCCTGAGCAATTTGACTTCTCTAGGTTTCATAGTTGAGTGCATTTTAAACGAGTCTGAAGACTTATTGGGGAGGTGGGGGG